>JAGDQP010024066.1:13349-28402 GCA_022664845.1 Lepisma saccharinum | reverse complement strand
TCTTGGACTTAGGAATTGTACATATTAGTAGCCAATTTCCCTTTCTTTTGCTTATATGCCAATGGTGGACGAGTAAGACGAATACTGTCAGCATATCTGATTTCCATGCGGGTCGGCCACTTCTACAGTCCTGAATTCCGCCTTCGTTTCTAGGAAATAATAGGAATGAATTGAAAGGAAGTCACAAATAAATTGGTTTTGAACTCAATAATTCTTTTATTGATACAATCATATACCGCCATTCCCTTACCGAAACAGCTAAGAAAATAGTAGATTTAGCATTGCTACGGTCCAGATAAAAAAAGAAGCTATTTTGGTCCAGTTATGAAGATATGGGCTAGGTAGCGCCTTCCTCAGCAATTACCAATGACAGCTGTCTTGTTAATGCAGTAACTTAGTGCAACGTGGCCGGAAGAAACGTAAGTTTTGACACTGTGAAAATAATGTTCGTAAACTAAAATTTTAACCCCCCAAACTCAAAAGTGAAACTTGCATTTGGGAATTACAAAGTTAGTTCAGAGGACCACTTTTCCTTGTCTAATTTTATTGATTACTAATAAATTATAGACGATGATTTATGTCTATAAAATATTGTAGATCGAGATCGAGCTGACTTAATTTCTGGGTAATTAATAAAATTAGACAAGGAAAAGCGGTCCTGTGAATTAACATTGTTAACTTTTGAGTTTTAACATTTCATGATTCACATTAAATATGAGTAAGAAGATAAATCCTTGCATACTAAAGCCAAAGCGGTTGAATTTATTTGTGTCCTTTAGGCATTTATGCCTCAGAGCGGGATAGGGTAAGATGCTGGAAGCAGTCAGCCAGGGCCTACGTTGGAGGTACAGTACCGGCATTTGGATGGTGTGACAGAGGAAGATCCCTGGATAAACCTCAGTCAGAATGATCTTCCGCTGGTATCGAACCCAGGACCTTAGGAGTGCGAAGACAACGCTTTACCAACTGAGCTATGGGCAGACTCCAAGATGTGTTTAAATTTCCAATAACAAAGGGACTTGCGTTGTGTAGGGATATTGCTAAATGTTAGCATTTTATCACTGTCAAAAATGATTTCCACTTAACTTTCCTGTGCTTTGTGATAATAGACAATTTCTGGAGACACTGTAAAAATTTAAAAGTCTTGCTCTCCTGAGATTTCGTGGAAGATATTTGTCTTGAAGGAATTCATTATTCTTCATATATTGTATCTCCTATCAAAGAGCAAACTGGAGGGAATAATTCATGCTTGAAGTGTGTGTTCATGAGAGTATGTATGTGGAGCAAGAAGGAGGTTAGCAAAAAATAAATGCATGTGTTCTTTCGTCCCCACGGCCGCATCTCTTTGCACAAATTACGGTACTCAAAATGAAGCGCTATGGGGTGTTATTTTGCCATTTGCCCGTTCTAGAAGACAACCGCAGAAAATGTCTTAAGTGCTCCACTGGGGAATACAAATGTATGCAACACTGGAGGAAAAAGAAGTCTTCCCCCACCTCCCCTAAACGCGAAGTGAAGGAGAAAGAAATGGAACAATGTTTCTTGACTTTAAAAAAAATACAGTGAAGAGGGAGGGGCTTAGAGTGAAAGAAATGGAGATGTGGCAGCGGGTGCCATATTAAAGGTAGAATGAAAAAAGTGGGTGGTATATGTGGTTGTGAATTGGTACGGGGAACGAAAATTACATTGAAAAACGAAAAAAATAATAAAAAAAAACCCCACAAGGTTGAAAACGGAAACAAAAAAGAACTTTCCACAGGGAAAGACAAATTTACTTTTTCATCACTTTCATTGTTTCTTCTTTTAAAGTATTATATCCTTTCAGAGAGACAAATCATGTTATAGTTTTTCTCTGCTTCTCTTGAAGGAAATAGAAACATTTAAAATTTATTTTCTATTAAAATGTAAAGTTACCTCTGACCTTTTTCTTTTCCTTTTACTGTCACACATGTCGTATTTTTTTTTAATATGTGTCCCTGTGTGCGTTTTGTAAAAATATAGCTTTGTGTGTACGCGTCTCTTGTGACTTCATTCGTCAGTCGCCTTTGTCAGAAGACAGTCTGACAGTAAATATAGGCGAAGTGTGTTAGAAACTTCCTTTTTCTCTTTCTGTGGGGCAGACTGTGTTGAGAAAAGTTCATTCTATAGGAATTCAAAACGTTCCACTTGACAGTTGATATCATGAACGGCGTACTAGAGGCAGTGAATTCAGGTTTCTATAGCCATATTCTCGCCTCTCCCTTACCCCAGAACTTTTTTAAAAATAAACAGTGAAGGTATTACGAGAGTCGGATTTAGCTCTGTCGTTTAGCATGGCCAATTACTTAATTCCAGTTTAATTGAAAAGGGATGATAATAAAAGTATTTATATAACATGGACTGGACGCATAGCTATGCCCTAAATCTGATGGTTGACGTGTCTCGTTGATCATTGTTCCCTAGAAGAGGTTACCATCCTAGCATTTGACTGGTGGAAGTGAGAAACTCCTAAAACAGGGGTTTTCCCAGACTCTCCCCATACACCAGAAATGATGAGAAATCCAAAGAACGTACCCTTACATCTCCCATCAGATTTTCCCATTAACACCTCCGTACACTACCACTTTCGAAATCCTCACTGCCCCCGTAAAATCTCAGTTAAAATGTTCACCAACAATACTCGAGTCTGTGTACGTTACCAATGTCAGCAGTGCTCTCAAACACTCATGTCTCATTAGTGACGAGGAGCAGCCATTCGGACCAGTTCAGCTTACTTCGTTCCTGTTCCAAGACTAACCAGCCGTCCACGTCCAGCAGAAACCCGAAGTGGCCCGACTTGCTGCTCCTCGACAATGGTGAGACATAAATCTCTCAAAGGGGTCTGCTCAAACCAAGTCGGGTCACGGGTTTTCTCTGTTTGAGTCGCGTCGGACGTACTCGGGTTACTGATTGAGACTGGACTTGCTTGAGGCATGGACCGAGGTGTATCGGTTCAGACTCACTTGAATCACGGATCGGATCGGATTCAAAATATTCAGTCACGGTTCAACCCGACCCGCTGCGAACACTAAATTGTGTATTTATAGGTGTGTGGTATTTGACATCCTGGATATTTTTTACATTCCATTTATATTAAATGATAAAATACTTTGACACTTCCAAATTTTACAGAGTAAGGTGAGATAAATGCACGGAATAAATAATAGTACCAACAGATTTAAACAAAAAAAGGAGGAAGAAGAGGACTTGAAGGAAGGTAGAAGAGAGGGAGACAGAGAGAGAGCAAGATTGATGATGATGCTTCCTTCTTCCCTAGTCATCTTGTGTTCCGTGGTTTGGCTAAGTTCCAGTAACGTCATAATCTCTCTGTGGCAAGCGCTCATTTTGCCCAAATTAGTTCCATAAAATAGCACCCAATATAGATAATCCCATCGGAGTAATCCGCTCATTCTGTATATTTACTTAGTGTTCAGTTCTTTTTTCTTGTACGTGTACATACGTAAAAAACAAAAAAAAAAAAAACTTTCTCGATGAGTTATGGTGGACAACATGTCCACTCCCAGAAAAGTTCTCGTTTATAATGATAAAGAGAATATGTTCGGTAAGTCTTTTTGAATACCTTTCGGTAAAAATAATAAAACTTTGGTTAAAAGAAATAGTGCTTTGCTTGTTTCGTTTGTTCAGGTTATCTGAGGATCCTTGAAGATCCTTATTGGTCAAGAGGTTAGCACGATGGCTTCTATGCCTGTGCTTATGGATGTAAGTCCTGTAGGAGTCCATCGAAAGGAGTTCGAGTTCCACTGTAGACAAAAACTGTAGGTAACGATACCGTCCATAGAAACGCATAGGATCTGCGCAGGCAGGCTAATTTTTGTGGCGGTGACACGCCACAGGCACAGACCACTTATAGCAACATACAGGATTAAATTGTAGCATTCAAACTCAAACCAAGCTACTGTAGTGGCAAAGGTAGGTGACTGGAGCCAAGTGTTATCATTGGGTGAATCACTGGAGTGACCTGTGCCTGTGGCTTGCGTAAAGCCATTGCATTGGACGTGTCTGAATAGACCCTTAGGGCGTGTCATCCCGATTCAAAGCTTTCCTTTTTGTCTTAGTATACAATATTTCTTCACTTTCCAAATTCCAGCTTACTGTAACTTGTGTCAAGAAGTTGCATTTTCCCCTTTTTTTTTACTTCAACGATACTTTCTTGGATCCTACACTTGCAATCTTTGCGTTCAAGTTTCCTCACCAGTTTCGCTTCTTTACTGTCTCCATTATTGTTTTTTTTCTACTACCTTCAATAATTCCTCGTTACGTAACTCCCGAGGATATTGACTTTTTTTTTCATATTCACATTTCGAAAGTTTCAGTTCTTTTCTTCACTCTTTGGTAGAGTCGGTTCTCTTTTTCGCCATTGCTTTAATCGCCATTATTTATTCTCTTATTCTATATACCCTCATTTACAATACTTGAAAATCGTTCCTTTTCGTTTATGCTTTTTTGCATATTCCTCACAGATTCTTCTTCTCTTTAGCTCTTCTAAAATCCTGTTAAGTGATATTTCGTTCTTTGCAAGAAGAATGATCTCAAAATCTAATGACTTTTAGGTTTTCTAAATTTTCAGGGAAGAAAATGAGTCAAATTCTGTCTCATTCCGTTGCGTAAGTTGTCTTGTGTTGTCGTTCTGAAGTCCTTCTGTCAAACCAACCAAATAGCATATGGCTGCTCCCAGGTGAAGAGTTCTGTCCTGAGTCAATTTATTTCTTGTTCTGTAGATATTTTCTTACAGTTCTGTTTGTTGTAAGAATTGCACTCTTCAGAATTAGTTTCATTCTTCACGTTCCAAATCTTAATTATCGTAGTTTCTCCTCCATTTATTTGTGTGTAGCTTCTGTGTTCCTGATTACTCTGCGTATTTCTGTCACCCGTGTCCTTTTTCCCTGTTCTTTCATCTTTGACATTTTGTGCCTATTGTATATATGATATTTCTCTTGTTTCTGTCTAAATGCCTTTTTCAAACTTTGTTCATATCTCTATGCCTTTTTCAAACCTTGCTTTTGTCTCTGTCTTTGTCAGACCTTGTTTTTGTCTGTATCCGTATTTCAAACTTTGTTTATTTCTATGTCTTTTTCAAACTTTGTTTATCTCTATGGCTTTTTCAAACTTTGTTTATCTCTATGTCTTTTTTCAAACTTTGTTTATGTCTCTATACCCTTTTAAAACTTTGTTTATGTGTTTATGCCTTTTTGAAACTTTGTTTTTGTCTCCATTTCTTTTCCAAATTTTGTGTCCTAGGACTGTTACATCTACAAGCAATAGCCTAACTATTTTCTTCTCTTTGTCATTTACTGTTATGTCTGGTCTATTGCGGTTGTTTATTCTGTCTAGTACTATGTTTATGTTCCAATATAGTGTGCAAGTTTTATTTTTATCTACTGCTTCTGGTCTGTTTTTGTAATTCTCTTCGTCTTCTAGCTAGTTCTTTGTACATTATTTCTTATATTTAGTCGTGCCTTTTTTACATTCCGTTTCGGCCAGAGGGGAACATGCGCTTGTAGTATGCTGAATTGTTTCTGTGTGTATGCTATGCCGTAGTAACAAATTTTCGCCATTGCATTCTATCCAAGTCAAAATCAAACCAGTTACCACGATGAATATCTTCTACCTCTCCAAGATCCTTTCTAATACTGTCATCTCAACGACGTTGCGGTCTTCCCAACGGCATCTTTCCTTCGGACTTATCAACCATCATAGAATATAATCTTCGTTTCCCTTGTCCAAATCCGAGCTACATGGCCTGCCCATCTTAACCGTCATGATTTCATTATTCTTATAATAATGCGTGAATCATACAGTCCGTGGGACGGAGGAGTTCTTCATTATGCAGTCTCCTCCATTCACCGATCATCTCGTCTCGTTTCGGTTGTTAATCTCCTTAGCAGATCCTTCAAAAGTTAATCCTTCTCCATTTTTTTTCTGATATTGGAGTTTCTTTGTTTTATAACAATGTACCATACGTAATAATAATAAAGAAATATAAACGTTGATTTCAAAGCCCTATTACGTCATCTGAATAAAAGAACGGCTGTGTTTAGTCTCGAGGAAAACAAGTGAAGCATAGCACCACCTACTGTGGCAAATCTGTTTTCTTGAGGAACTCTTTTTTTTCATTACCCTTTTTGGTAACATCTTTCTTCTGCTTTCCTGTCTCTCATCCCCCTTTTGTTCGTTTCCTGTACGCATTCAACTTCCAGCGGACCGACCAAAAATCTAGCCAAGCCAGTACCCCGTTCCTTTCTCACCGCCCCACTCTCCCCTACACCTCTCCGCCCATTCTCGAAATTCAGCACACCAATATTCTGCTACCGCCACTTGTTCTTTTCTTCTTGCAACGTTGCCAAATCGTGTTTCGAGCTTCTTTTCTCTCTTTTTTTTTTCTAATAAAGATCGATTCTCGAGGTCTTGGGCACTGTGTCAAAATCCGATCTTCAAGAAGGTAGTTTTCTTCTCATGATACTGAGGGATTTCTCATAGGAACTAGGGAGACATGTTAAATATTTCCAAATATATCTACCGTACAAGATGTAATAAAGGTTATTCCAAGATAATTCACCACAATCAATCGCTGTATTATAAAAATAAATACGAGAAAAATATTATACTCAACGTATCTATATAAAAAATCGTATGTACAGAATTTCTTTCTTTCATATGTGTAGAATTGCCAGTGGTGTAAGCCCACAAGAAGTGAGATCTTATATCCATTCAAGAGAACTTTATTGTAACACTTCATTTCCGGATTACGTCATAGATATCCGAACGACAAATGTCATACTAAAAGTAAACTGGGCGCTGCGTTATTACTAACAATCGCAAAGGCTCCAAGAGGCCCTTGGTATCCTCTCAAGGTTCAGTGAGCAAATGAATTGCAGTCAATTTGAAAAAAATGATTTTTTGAAATTGGTTGGCAACACTGACAAGTGTACCTCAATACCTGACCCGGACTACCTCTATAAGCTGCCCCAGTACTTATTACATATGCATGCAAAATTTTGTGTAAATAAATGAACCATTTGTGTAAGTAATAGACACACAAACGTTTTTTATAAAATAGGTTGGCAACACTGACAACTGTGGTGTTTAAGCACGGGGACACCCACAGTAGTTTTCTATTGTGTCGAATAATGTTTATGCTAAGTCTGCTCCAAATATGTCTAACGATATGGAAGCAATTTAAAAAAAACTGAATGTTAAAGTACGTTGGCAAGACTGATAATTGTGATGCTTAGGGACAAAGACACACACTGTATTATTCTATTGCGTCGCCCAAGTTTGGTGCGGATAGAGGTCTACGTCTAATAATATGGGAGCAATTTGAAAAATTAAATTTAAAAATAGGCTGGCTACATTGAACCACTGCACCAATCAAGACTGCTCACGCGGTTACTGAGTTAGTCTAGCCAAGACATTTCCAAGAACCAACATCTTGTGGTTCACTAGACGTATTTTTTAACATGGACAGACGGACGATAAAAGCGGGAATATAAGGTCCCTTATTGTTAGCTACGTTATCAAGCAACCTAAAAGCGTTGCAAGGATGTACTGGGCATAAACTGCGGATGTATAAAATAAGGATATTCCTATTTACAAGTTAACATACGAAATGTCATATAATACGAATAATTACTAACTTTCGAAAGTATAGTTACGTTGTTATATTTATTTATTTGTGACTATTTAACAAACTGCTTACAGGCCATTTTACGATGCAGACTATATGGATAACAACAAGGGAAGGATTCGGGAAGAAATTGTCCATGGATTATTTCAAGATACCATCCCTTCATGTCCCTGGTGCTACCGAGAAAATCTTAGTCACTGGGTGTGAAGCCACGACCTTCCGAAATCATAGTCAACGCTCTACCATCTGAGCTACGACCACCAGTTGATATCAGCCACCATCGATTTTCTTATATTTCGAAATTTCGATATCCCGAAATTTCGAGTTTTCGAAATCCCAATCACATTCAATAGAGCAAGTGGATTTTTGCAATTTCTTTCCAACAATTATTTGAAGTAGTTTTTCAACCATGTCGGAAGCAACTTCTAACTTTTGTGGATTCGGAATTCGTCTTCCCCTGAGATTCCATTCCACAATTTCGACATTTATTGCGAAATTCCGACATCATCCTTCAAACATGTGACTAGCTTAGAGCTAGTTGCCTCCTCAGTCAAAAAAAAAAAAAAAAAAACTTTACATTTTCCCTCTTGTTACCCTACCTATGAATAACAACACTTTCATAATAAAGAAAGCGATAAAAGAGGAAGAAATATAGTCATTATATGTACACTGTAAAAATTGACAAGCAGGACAAAAGAAGAACGGGGATGTTAAAACGGAACAGAAAAAGGCAATTTTTAAAAACAAACTGTACATGAAGCGTTCAAAATTCAAATTCAAAAGGACATTACTCACACACACTACTTATACTTCTGTAAAGTGTACAATAAGCATGATTTTTTTACAGTGTATGCATTGAAATGGGAATTACAGAATTCAATGGAAAAGCAACGATTCAACGTAAAATAGTTTGTGAGCATTCCTTTCCATATAAGATCACCCGAAAAGAAAATGGAAGACAAGCAGAAATGAATAGTTGAATAACGAACAACAAAAGGGGCGGGGAAGTAAGTGGGTCTTTTTTAGTGTCTTTCTAGTAGCCAAAATACCACTCATCACATTCTCTGTGTGTAATAAAATATGCTTCCACACGGTAGGTCGGATAACTCAAAAAACAAACATAATCTGTTGAGGAAAAGACATTTGTCTTACCTCCAAAGTTTAAGTATAGATGGCAGACCATGCTGTATACTGTTGGCTAAAAGCTCACTGTATTGAGACCTCACAAGAAGCTTATGTTAGTATGGTTGTGCGAGGAAAAGAAAAAAAAGGCTTCTTTCCTTGAGGGCAAGTTTCATCTTTGTGCGGGTTCTTAGTGCTGGTCGCAATATCGTGCAGGATTATTAAGATTAAAACAACTATAATAAAATCCATGCTTGTGCATGATTGATGAAATTGGGTGAAACATTATACCTATGATTTTAGTCTCATGTGGGACATGTTAGTCAGAAAAAAATAATGTACTGTAAAAATATTTTTGGGGGGAAGTGTATTAATGCGCTATCTAAATACACTGTGACTTAGCTACCTTGATTCACAACCTAAGCGTCCTGTGTTCAAACAACGCCTTGGACTAGTCTGTTTTTTATTCTAGTATAACCGATAACGTATTTGAATTTATTTATGGACTTAGGCTACAAGGCGGGATAAAGAAGAAGATGATGTTGGAAGGTAGTCGGTTAGGGCCTAGTTTGTACTTTGTATGTACCATCCTGGTATTTGCCATCCCGGAGAAAAACTGAAAAAAATCTGTCAGAATGGGCGGCCGTTGGAATCGTTCCCAGGATCTTCCGGATCTAAGCCAACGCTTTACCAATTAAGATAATAATAGCAATAATAATAATAAAATTATGAGAAAGTTAATTACTCTTTAAAAACATAAACAAAACTTTACAGAAAAAGAATGACCTCGCGACTTAGGCCCTACATCTTTGTCTGCGAATAACTTTTATAGACATTGAGTAAATACGTCCTTACTCAATGGTATAGGCAATTTACTATATGACGTATTTACTCAGTGGTATAGGCAATTTGCTAAGTGCGTACAGTCAGATCCAGATAAAGTTGCCGATTGAATATTTTTGTAAGTTGTACACTAAGGTACCATCACTAACGTTGTATCCCTACACTACACGGACATAGTGCTTGCAAAATAAAAATTTCACAGCTCTTGATATTATATTATAATTTACTCGTCGCCAAATAAGAAATCCTTTTTAACTTGACAAACTATAGAACTTTGGTCTTCCAGGCTACTTTCATTCTAAAGGAGTGTCATGTAGTTAGACCAACGACTCCGCATCGCTAGTTTTGATACCGGAGTCCTCTATTTCTTGATGCAATTAGCTCTCTATAGTTCGAACCATCGCCAAAATTGAGACCACATCCGGGGATCGAACCCGGGACCGCTAACACTGAAAACGGCAGCGTTGAGAAAGCGTATAAGTAGAAAATCAACTCCCTCACATAACGATTTTGACTTGACTTAAAATTGAATAAGGAAATTTCCTTTGACAAGTGAGGCAATTTGGTGCAAGCTTAGCAAATCAAGCGTAAAAGGTTTAAACAAGGTTGATTCGAGAATCAAGGTTGGAATAACCTTGACAGGATAAACATAATGTAGTTCTTAAAAACAAAAAAAAGTTGTCCTCGGTGGGAATCGAATCGAGAACCACAGGCGCACTAGATTGCTGTTTGCTGTAGTCACTACACCACATAACCACACGCCCTAGCTCGCTTCCCATTTATATTTAGTTCATCAGATCGCAAGAGACGCCTGTGTAAAAGGGTGGGAGTTTGGCTGAGATTAGCTTACGACGAAACAGTCCTGGCACGTGATGGGACTTCATCGCACTGAGACCACAGCGGAACGAAACAAAATTCAAATAAATTTGAAGTTTAACAAACTTCTTTGCTTAACTGCTTGTTTCAACAAGCTTGAAATAGGTAGTAACGATATTGTTCAAATAATTTACTTATGTTGTTTCCACAAGTTTGTTTCATGGTTGTTTATCAAGTGTGATAGACTCAACACAATATCAAGTGCGATAAGCTCAAAGCAAGTGACTGACAAACCTTGTTACAAGCTGGCATGCTACTTATTATGTTGGTGTCAGTAAAAACAATACACTTTATTTGAAGTACGAGACCCACTACAGTCCATGGAACCTATTTTCTATTTAACTATGCACTCAGATTGAAATAATGAACATGAAAGAGGGAAAACTCCGGAAAAAAAAACTAAATTTTTGCTTTAGACCTTTTTGACTTCTAACATTTTTGCTTTGGATATTCATATTGTGCGTTTTTTTATTTGATATATTTAATGAGTTGTTATTTGAAGTCTAAGCAGTAGAAAATTAGGCAAATCTTTTCTTATGCTAGTATCTATAGCCATATCAACCATAACTTCTCTACATGGTCTTCTCCATCACCAAGTCATATTGCAATTCGGGTTGGTTGATTTATGGGTAATGCCTCAGTGCTGTGCCTGATCTTAAATTAATGCTCAGTTTGATATTCTTTCAGTGGTCATGCCGTGACTAATGTGAACGGTGGACAATATTAATGTTTATCACCTCCAGGCAAATGAGAAATGAGAAACAGCTTGATTGTGTTGCGGCGTCGTGGTTCAGCCAAGTTAGTGAAGTTACTGGCCAGTTAGAGTGTAGTGATTTCTTTTGGTCGATGGTGTTTTTTTGGGGTGGTGGGGGTGGATGCTGTGCTTGACGTTGTCAACCAATAGGCTGATCTGGCAATTTCTGTCGATACCAAGTTACCAAAACGCGCGCCACACAACAATAATTTGGTTACCATCACCCAATGCAGAACAAACAAATGTTTGGTTTTCAACGTTACGAAGAGATCTCCTATTTCAATTATAAGACATGACATTACATCAAGTACACCCATTTTAAAATTCAAATTTTACTATACTAAAATATTCAAATATTCCAACTGATGATTTAAATAACGGAAAAGATAAGCAAAAATTGTCTGTCAATTAAACTATATGTTGCAACTTAAAGTTCGAGTATTTTAATATATTAAAGTTTGCATCTCTAAAGGGATGCACAGCCCATAAATTATAAAATTACAATAAGGATTCTCTATGTAATATTGAAAACCAAACATTTGGTTATTCTGCATTGGGTATCGACCACTAAATTATTTTTTGTGGGGCTTGTAGTTAAAAAACCAGCACTAGAAAACTAGGAAGTAAGACCAGAATTAAATGAGATTTTATTGTGATTTGATATACCTAAATCGTCTCATACGTTTTTCTGCTAGCGTGAAGAAGGAGAAAATAATTCTTTTATGAAAGTACAAAATAAAATTAATGTAAAAACTGAAAAAGTAATTGTTAGTAAAGATTTTGTATCTTTCTTAATTGTTATACACAAATAATTTAAATGGGTAGTAGTAACAATTATACGTCAGACATTGTTTTTAAAACATAAATATATCTTACGGTGTCTATAATTTTGTTATTTTAAAAAATACCTTGCAAACAGATGTTGTTTCGTATTTGTCAGAAAAATTTTATGTAGATTTAAAATAAAAATACCACTTATAAATCTATCTAAAATAAATTTAATTGGCTACCCCATCTATCGGACGATTTGTGAATTAACTTCATTGATGCTTTTAAAGAAGAAATTTATCACAATGACTTCGTGTTGGAACACACACACGTCACACATATCCATACCACTACAAGTTTCTCTTCTCCTCAAAGTCTTCGAATGACACGTCTTCGAACCCATAAATGGATTTGCTATGTGCGTTGTGTACTTCGATGCACGTGGCTGGCTATGCAGCGTTACTTTGTTGTTTTTCCTTTTCTCCATTGTTGCGTATGCCATCTAATTTAGCATCGTTTACCTCCTGGCTCAGGTGGGCTTAAACCTACTAAGGTCGCGCGCGATTGTAAATGAAGACAAGACCCAAATGGATAAAAAGAAGGCGAGAAGGTATCTCCTGTTGTGGCCAAGTGCTATCACCAAAATACATAGCACCTTGTTTATTGGTAGAATCAACAGTGCTGCCATCTATGAATACATTTTCTTACATTCTTTTCTGTTGTGTTTCCAGTAGACATAAATAGAGTCAATCATTTCGTTATTCTTTTTTCAATATAAACAAAACACTACATTTTCTGTTATTAATGCTAATCTATCAGTGTCTTAGGATGTTTCAAAGTTTGTCTGAGCATAATTTTTAAACAAATGCAGTAATTTTGATGAAATTTTCTATGTTTTGTAGAGGACTCTTCTATGGTTGCCCTGTTGTATTATCTTACATGTGAAAAACAGTAGGAGTAAAATAGATTCCCCCTACTTTTTTATTATGTAGACCTGTTTATTAAACTCTCTGAGGATAGTCAACCCAAATGACATATAGGATACAATTTGAAAATATCGTGACACTTGTAATTTCGAGATACTTTTGTTGCATTTTGTACAACCAGGACTAGCCGAAGTTGTCGAGTTGACGAAGTACGCAGGTAGAACTTTTAGAGTCACCTAGCGGCGGAAAATTTTCACTCCATTTACCCTAATAATAACAGTGTTGCCACCTCTAAGGATATATTTTAAAAATTCCATTACCTAATTGATTTATTAATTCGCTTCTGAAAGGACATTCGATGCTAAAATAATAGTTTCAAGTCCGACAATACGGCAATATCGAAGTCAAATTCGACGTAAATTAAATATTAACATTGCATATGTTTTGCATATCTCGTATATTAAATCAGTGTCGCTAGTTTATGTAATAAATAAATAATTATCGGACTTACACGTACAAATAATTTACCACTTGCGGTATAGAAACGCCTTTTTCTCTTGCGTGTGTATGTATGTATGTATATAGGTAGAAATCAAAGCTGAAACGCGAAACCTCCCCAAAATTGAATTGCTTATATTTTCATTGAAGACGTCTGATTTTATTAATAAAGTTATAGTAGGCCTATATCTGCTTTTGTGACGAACAAAACAGCCTTTGAACAAATTTTACTTACGAACAAATACACCAAACAACTTGTAAATGACGTGTTCTGTTCATTATGCATGCCCCTCTGGCATTAAAAAAAAACTGTAATAGTACTACTAAACAAAAAGAGAAATAGATATTGAGTTAATTAACAGTTGTACAACATTTCATCACTCAGAAACAATGGGGAATCTCTCTTTGACAAATTGAAAGCTTGCTTCGTAAATGAATTTACAATTGAATACCTTAATTCATTCATCTGTCACACACGATTTCTCATCCGCTCATTGTTTCAGGACACATCATCATATTACGCTCACGAACGAACATATTTAAACAGGCATAGATACAACACACTCAGTGGTCTAGTTTGACGGTATGATGCATTTCACCCTCATCTACGCGTTTCCTCATAATTTTAAAAATTACACATATACTAACGACATTGACTTGTGAACGTGTTAGATTAAGAAAAAATATGGATACAGCCATGGGCGGATTTATAAGGGGGGGGGGGAATTTATGGGATACAGCCCCAGTCATTTCAGAATGACTTAAAAATGTTTCATTCTAAAATATAGCTTTTAAAGTAATTGCCCCCCAGAGTCTCTCTCCTAAATCCGCCCATGGATACAGCCTTTCTATCATAGAAGTTTCAGATTTTCCGCGGTGAAAGAATAATAGTTTTGTATTATTAATAGTAATAGTGCAGTCGCCGTTGCTCAGGCGGTAATGTGTCAGACTACGAATCGGCAGCCGGGTTCAAATCCCGACAAGGAAGTTGCAGAATTTTCTTCAGTGCTCCCATGCCTGCCGCTCTGAGGTGGACTCAGCCTCCTATCAAATTGAGATCAAGAGTGTCCTTGGGACTGCCACTGTACCTCACTTTGTACTGTAGGTCGAGAATATGGGGAGCACTACCTCCACATCCACCATGCGCCATTTACGACGCGTGCGCATTGCTTTACTTTCTACCTGATTATAAATAGTACCGGGTAACCAACAAAACATTTGGAATAATTATTTTATTTTTAAAATGTATAATACAGTTAATGCAGCTTACACAGTTTCCACTGGATGGCAGGGGAACAAAAGTATTCGTTTATAGTTATATTTTCTTTAATATTTTGAAGTGAAATGTCTTATTTTAATTAGACAATTTTTGCAATATTTTTCGGTAACGGAAGCATGCTTCTTTGTATTACGGTTAAGTGAAACAATACAATTCTTGTTGTTTTAACTAATTGATACTCCCAGATCTCAATGGGATATTTTCTGTTTTAATTTGCTTTAAAATTTAAAAAAAATTAGAATTCAGATTTTATTTATGGCTAAGAGTTCATATATAGTTATTAGTTACAAAGGGAAGGAAAAGCTTATAAAAATCTAGGCTAGT
>JAGDQP010024066.1:1525-13339 GCA_022664845.1 Lepisma saccharinum | reverse complement strand
GAAACTTTTCAAATTTTCATTTCTTACCCTATTTATCTGTGTGCACTATTCTTGAAATACGGGGAAAAGAGGGAAATAGAATTTTCTAAAACAGCTAACGAGAATTTCAAAATAAATTCCTGTACAATTCAGGTCATTAAATCTAGTTCGTTACGTTACGTTTAGGCCTATAGCTGTGTTCAAATATTCTATTTGTAGAAAGTTATGTGCATAACATTGTTGGCCAATTTTACGGTTACCCAGGTAACATATTTTGAAAAATGAATTATCTTAAAACTATTTCGAAAAATTAAAATTGTGTATATTGAAGAAAAAGATACGGTGAGTTGAATATTATGCTAGTAGTTCATAATGATGTATGTAATCGCCCTTTGCAATGGATTTTCGCTATCATCGCATGTAATTTCGGATTACCACGACATTATCCATATTGTTTTACTGCTATTTCATTTCAGGAGTCTCGCAAACTGAAAGTTTATGGTGAAACATTAAAATATTATTATTATTTTTAGTTCCTTAAATATATTTCCCAACAGAAGTTCCCTTGGGTAAGTGATAACGCTCGCTGCCTGGTAATCAAAGAAAAAGGCCCATAGGTTCGATTCCCAATGGAGTGTTTTGGAGCCCATTTTAAACTGTACGTCTCGTCCTTAGGACGTCGTCTTCATCCGATCGATGACAATAGCAAACCAGCATTGGTTCGTCTTGCCCAGGAACCTTTAATCAGAACCTACCTTCGTTCAAAAACACTCATCATCATCGTCATCAAATGTCAAAGTTATTTTGTTTCAGCTTGCGTTGATGATATGTCACTAAATTACCAATATATTCACGATCTACATGTTTATTCTATTACAGAAGTCATATTGTAAATTGTTTATTTGGTGGTTTCTTTTATTTGTGAATTAGACTTACGTCTGCGATCTATAGAAAATTTAAGATTACATCTGCAAAATTTGTAGTAAAAAGATTTTATATAATAAAACTATCACGAAATTGCTAAGTTTTACCCTGTTGTATACTAGCACGCAATACAATCAAACAGGATGCCTGTTCAATCAAACGAGCTGACAAATAGGCCTAGATATCACACTATACATTTTTTCGTTCCACTACGTTCAATGTTCCCATTAACAGACCCAGCTCCACGATCCAGTGGTTAGCGTCGCTGTCTAAGGAACAGCAATGGAGATCCCCTGCTGTCGGGCATCCTGAACGAAGATTTCAAGAATTGGTCTCAGTTTTACCAAACAAATGTTGGGGTAGTACCTTAATTGAAGTCCTGGTCGTTTCCTTCACCACCATTCTCCCTGGAATGTCAGATGTGACGGATTTTGGTCTGAGTGAATGAATTGTCCTTAACGTCCTAAACGAGCTGCTGCGCTTCTAAGGACGGGATCTACAGTTTTTGGTAAAGTGGGCTCTGGCGGGATGTGAACCGCACGCGAACAGAAAGCGAACGTAATAATCTCTCGGCCACCCCGAGGTCCATTTTGGCCTGAACTGACTGTTCACCCCATAAATGAAAATAAAGAATGGGATTGAACCCAGGACCTCCTTTATTACAAAGTGACGAGTAAAAACACTCATCCACATGGGCGGAATAACGAAATGAGAGGGGGGGGGGAGAAAATGCTGCTGCTATGCGGAACTTTGCAATGTCGGATGAATACTAATGTTAAAGGTTGATAAGGATGAGGCACTATTTATTCTACGAATGCTGTGGAGAGTTCTGACTTAGCCACAAGGAAACCCATGCTTCCAGGAACGGAAGATAAATTTCTGCTTAACGAAAACAAATGTTCATACAAACATTGTGTTGACATGAATACACTGTAAAAAATACACATCATGTACACATTTTCAGAAATAGTATTAGGTTTATACACAAGTTGTGTTAAAATATGTACGAGAAACGTTGAAAATTTATCATGTCCCAGGTTCTGAACCCGATCCTGCCAAAATTTCTCTTTTTTTTCTAACATAACCCCTTTGTTTTGAAAACGCTTTGGTTCACATTGTTGCACATTTTAAGTACATTGTAGATTGAACTTAAAATGTATGAAAAGTGTGCTTTTTTACGGTATAATGCTTTCTTTGTACAGACACAGAATCTAACAACAGATGAACACACATACACTGTAGAGCCTACACGTTATTATCAAAGCGTCTGCTACATAATTTCCCACAACTCACTGAATGTAACTACTCATCTTCCATTGTGTATACATTCATCTCATGCCAAGTAACTATACTGATCGACTGAGACGTGTAAAAGGTGCTAAAACAGTAAACATTGAAAAAAATCTTACAGTTGGAAACACTGCGGTATCTTTTTCCTCCAAACACCCACATACATAGCGTCTTGGTAAAGCTGTCGCCAATATAAATAGACACACGTTTCATCAGAACGTGACACAAGCCACGTTCTGGCTTAAGGTGAAGTTGGGTTGGGGGAGGAGTAGTGAGTGAGCTTCACTCGATGTAGTATTTTTTTTTTTTTTTGTTACTCTCGTATTTATACAGCCACGCAGATACCTATAGCGCTAACCTCAAGCTCACGACGACCTCAATCAATGTTTGCTTGTGGCTTCCTTGTCGTTGTGACTTCCCTTCCTTGCACTTTTCCTCATTTTCTGCGTTTGCATATGTGACCGGTATCAAAACGAAGAGGAATGAATGTCTGTAAAAATTTGACGCATAAATTTAAGTATCCTAACATTTCATTTATTTATTTCTGGAATCACTGGGACCTTATTTGATAGTAATACGGTAATTGTGTCTTTCTTCACTCGTTGTAGCTTTGTCAATAATGTGCCGATTTGTGGTAAAAAACTTATCATAATGTTAACGTGTCAAAGTGAAAGAAAAAGCTTATCATAGAATTGTCAATAACGTGTTAAAGTGTAACAAACCACCATAATAATTGCCAATAACGTGTCAAAATGTAACAATTTCTGGTACTTATCTTATTGTCAATAAAGCGTTAAAGTGTAAGCAAACTTATCATAGTATTGTCAATAACATGTGAAAGTGAAACAAGAAAACTTATCGTAGTATTATCAATAATGTGTCAGAGTGTAACGCAAATACCCATTTGGCCATTATTTTATGAATTTGAGTGTACAAACATATCAGTTTGAATGTCATCTTTATAGACATGAACAGTAGGTACATGTTGGTTTCCTTTACACAAATATCCTGTGTATGGGAATAAGTTACAATTTCTTTTATAAAAATATCCAATGTATGGGAATAATTTACAATTTCTTTTACACAAATATCCTGTGTATGGGAATGTTACAAGTTCTTTTACAAAAATATCCTATGTATGGGAATAAGTTACAATTTCTTTTAAACAAATATCCTGTGTATGGGAATGTTACAATTTCTTTTACAAAAATATGCTATGTATGGGAATAAGTTACAATTTATTTTATAATAATATCCTATGTATGGGAATAAGTTACAATTTCTATTACAAAAATATCCTGTATGTGAAAATAAGTTACGAACAGTAGCCTAAATAAAATTGATAACAACTGTGGTGGGTAATCGAAGCTCGGTCCTTACCGTGCGGGTACTTTACCGCTATTTTAATTGGTGTTTTAATTGACAGAGTATACCCGATCGAAAGTCTGCAGAACAGGTTTCGCTAGACCAACAATATATTATTATTGTTATTATTATTGAACTTCTTGCAAGACCATTGGATATTTATCACTGTGTGTGAAAGTTAGGGGATAATTGGAACCAGCTGTGCCATTAGGAATAAGCTTCTACGCCACGATTGTCTCAAACATAACAACCAAACTGTCTCAACTATCTACCTGGAGTTTAATTCCCAGGTTTTTAAATGAAATTTGAATTCGTTTATAGCCTTTAGGAAACTTTGGCTAAGGCGGGATAGGGTAGAAACGATGATATTGGAAAATAATCAGCCAGAGTCTGTTTTGGATGTACAATTCCTGCATTTGCCTGGCTTGACCAAGGAAAAACTCTGGGAAAATATCAATCAGGATGGGCGCCAGCTGGGATCGTTTCTAGGACCTTCCAATTGCTAAGCCAAGACTCTACCAACTGAACTACGGCCGCTCGGTGGCTATGAAATGGAAAACACAGTTGAATACGATTAATCTTGCGGTACAAAACTCAATATCACGAAAATAGTGCTGGACTCCTTACTGTAAAACTACATCGATAACAATAACATTAGATTATTTTTATTTCGAGTAACTTTGTATCTTGAGAGGAATGTTTTAAAAAAGTAGCGAAACATCCATATCCAACACATGAGTGACGACCAACATGACAGGAAACATTGAAACATTGACATTTATTACGTGATACACATACATTTTTGTTATTGAAACACAAGTACCGCACACCAACAACACACTCATAAACAATGTAACATTTTAAACTAATGATACCGTTTATAAACAAAACCTTGTTTGCCAGTACGTTGGTTGTGTATAGGGAAGTAGAGCTGGGGAGGAGGGGCCCAGAGGTCGAGGAGGAGGACCTCAAATGAACTGCCCGCATTCAACAGGTTGAGGGGGTTATCTCAAATTGAGAGCGCCCCTTGCACTTTCAACTCACATTTTGCGCGCGGTTTGACATTCATTGGTAACGCGTTTACCGTTCTCCATACCATTTTAAACGTTTTCATCCCCGCCTTCCACATACCTCATCTCTTCTCTCCGTCTCTTTCGCTAAACTTCTCTGTTCGTAAAATACTGAACGAAGTAGGGCGAAAGAGAGAGAGAGAGAAAGAAGTTTAGGGAATAGAAAAAAAGTTTCTTTTCGCGAACAGTTAGAATGAAACCAAAAAGCAAGGAAAATATGTTTTAAATAGATTCTTTGACTTGAAGTTCTTTATGCATTTTTAATGATATTGAGCAGCGAATATTTTGCTTTTGTAACCGGGTGGTTTTTACATCAATACATATTTCCAGTCTTTTATCTTGTTTTAAGTCCATGTTCATTAACAAATTAAATTTCACACACTGTAAAAAGTTATAAAACTTGTTGCTGTTTCATGCGTTTTAACATTGTTAAAAGCGTAATGCTTTGGTTGAAACTTCGTTGAAGAGAGAGGTGGTCCAATACTAGTTACTTCGTTGAATTTGAATTTTATTTATGACCTTTAGGCATCTAAGGCTCAGTCCTGGATAGGGGAGGAAAAATGACTCAGGAAGATGTCGGCCAAGGCCTATGTTGAAGGTGCCATCCCGCCATTTACCTGGTGTGACTGAGGAAAAAAATCCTGGAAACCCTCAATCAGGATTGTCGGCCACTGGATCGAACCCACGACCTCCCGAATCCTACGCCAACGCTTTATCATTGAGCTACGGTGGCTCGGTCTAGTTACTATGTGATCTAATCCCAGATTGATTGATCAACGACAAGTTTTTCACTTCTTATAGTGCAAATTAATCATACTATTTTTAGTTTTAATTAAGGGCTTTTAACATGATATCGGACAAACTTAAAATAATTTGACTACTCAGTAATCGTTTTAGATTCCAAAGATAAAAAAAGAAGTTTAAATACATTTAAGGATAATCTAAAGCAACGGTCTCCAACAAAAGATGGCAGCACTACCTCCGTATATGTCTATTGTATTTTCACTTTTAAACACGAAATTTCATTGCTGCTCCTACAAATTCAAGCCTAGAAAGTTCAAACTTTCAGGGAAGAAAGGTCATAACCAATTCAAGAGCATGATCGATGCCGATTTTTAATTTTCTTTTTTGTTCATTGTTGAAAAAGCTTCATTGTTATAGATTTTGATATTCACAACAACAATGAAGCGATTTCAGCAATGAAGGAAACCGAAAATAAAAAATCGGCAACGATCATGCACTTGAATTGGTTATGACCTTTCTTCCCTGAAAAGTTTGAACTCTCCAGGCTTGAATTTATTGCAGCAACAAGGGAATTTCATGCAACGATAAGAATATGTTAGACATTTAAGGAGTTAGTGCTGCCATCTTTTGTTGGAGATCGTTGCTTTAGATTATCCTTAAGCCTTTGTTTTCAAATTAAATACAGAAATTTTCCATGAACAGTAGTCTAGTCTTTTTTAGCGTCCGTAAGTCGTTTAAGTAAATATAAGGGTTTGAAATTGACTGTACCAAGTTCACTTGCAAGTTTGATCGAAGCTGAAGGTAGACAGTTGCGTTGATATATTTGGCCGCTAGTGTCGTGGAAGGCCTGTTTCACGTTTGATGTAACAAGCTTGGTATGGTAAGCTTGTTAGGTCCCAAGTATGATTCAAGCTTGATTAAAGCTTTAGATTTGACATGATAAGCTTGACGCAAGCTTATACACTTAATATGGCAAGCTTGGAACAAGTTTACTGTGCTATCAGTGTAGGAACCACCGAAATAAGCCGATCTAAACAGCTCCCAAAACATTAGAATGACCTCTTTCGAGTTACGTACCACAATAAAAATTTATTGGAAAAAGAATTGATTAGACACGTTCCAGACTTAAATACCAAATTGAATCCATTGATACCTGTATCACTTTGTGAGAATCATTTCCCAGATATAATTAAAAATTAAATACAGTTCGGAAAACGCAAAACAAGGTTAAATTTGGAATAGTTTCCTTTTTAATCTAAATAATAGGCTTTCTTTAGGGTAATTTAAGCGACGATAATTTTTCTCGTAAGATTTCCAAAGAGTTTTACAATTTAACGCCACCTATTGAACAAAACTTGAGCAAAGTTATTTATCTTACCGAAAGAAAAAAAATCCACATCCTGTTTCCTTGTCAACAGAGAGTGCCACAATCTTCATGTCCATAATTTTGTGTGCGGCCCTTTGTTTCCAAATAAAAACAACAAATAAAATACGCCCGTTTTTTTTTTTAATATATATTTCTTCGTTGCGCTATACACTGAATTTTGCTTCTGTATATATACACCTTGTATGACGAATGGTTGTAAAGTCAAAGTGCTAGAACAGAGGCATTTTTGCGGAAAATTTGTAGAGGCGGGATTTACACGACATAGAAAGTAAAGATGTCTTTAACACGCAAGACATCATTATCAAACAAATCCCTTACGAAAAAAAAAAGAAGGGGGATGAGATGTAACATTCAAAAGAAGAAAAAGAAACATTACAACAAAGTACATATGAGAAAAAGAAAAGAAAAAAGTTGTAATTCAAGAACAGAACAATTTGTTCATGCTGTGTTTTCCAAAATGCGGTCTTCATTTGCAGACATGAATTCTTAATATTAAATGTAATATATTGTGCGTTACCACAAGCAGTAAAGCTTACATATATATCATTCTTTCTTAGAGAACTTAACATTTGCACGTTTCTGTTTTTTTTGCTGGTTCTTTTTAGATTTAGAAAAAAATATATATGTCTCATTTGTGCAGCAGGTGGGTAGTGCAAGCAATCTACACACTACAACTTCTTATCACGCCTCTGCGCTTCTTTTGTAATTATGATAATGCTAAGAAATAAATCTATCCAAACTTTTTGGTTAGCTTTAAATGATGAATGTGTGGTCATATATTATAAAAATCTGGAAGACAAGAACAAGAGTATTCTCCTTTGACTTGAACAACTGAAGAAAAAAGAACTAAGGAACTATATAAGGGACCTGAAATAAGCATAAGATCATTTTCCAACCAATCATTGGCGACAGCGTAGATTAAGCAACATGTAAAGAGTATATAGAAGGTAGAACAGGGCGCATCTCATGAAATAACATATTTTAAAATAAGAAAACTTTGATACAAACAACTATTTTAACTTTGCATCACAAGAGCGTTCTTTTTTTTTTCTTTCCTTTTTTGAGATGGCGGAATGCAGTATGAAAAAATGGCTAAGAATATGACTATGAATGTTAAGATGAGATTTACAAGAGAATAGACGGAGAAGGGATAGAAAAGAGATGGATGGTAATAAGTGTTGTGAAGAATAGAGTTAGATACAAAGACAAACCAAAGATGAAAAAAAAAGAATTCTCTTCATCATGGCGGACAATATTTTTTTTTTCAGTTCTTAGAATGCTTTCTTTTTTCTATATAAATATATGCCGTCACATACTCTCTATCGTTTTGTTGCCCAGAAGATTTATACCATAAGAAAGCCAAACCCTTTTAAACAATGCATATTAATTGTTATTCAAATTGCAAATAAGTTAGGAAAAAAGTGAATATTTTATACTATTTCTTGAAAACTAGTAAGATTTTTAGAACTGCTCCATTTACTGTACTTAGAGAAACATGAGATAAGTGAGCAGAGACTCTGGCAGATCCCAGAAAGAGAGAAAAAAAAATAAAAAAATTTAAACTAAAAATCATTGAAAACTTCATTAACACTAATTTTTGCTTTCACTCCGCAAACTGCAAATGCAGGGAGAACTCCTGTGGGCCTATGTCAGGAGTTCTTGCAACACTGTAGTGAAGGGTAAATTACGTGCAGTTTGGGTTTAGTTTCGCCCACAAAATATCAAACAAATGACACCCATTTGTTTTCACTTTTCTTGAACACCTCTAGTGTTGCCCACGAGACGAGACGAGACGAGATTGAGAAATGTGTGGAAAACGAGACGAGATACCACTCTTGTTATATACATCTTTTCGAGACAAGACACTTTCTGGGCAATACATTTTCGAGACGAGACAGCTTCAATCGCGTCTCGTGGGCAACACACACATCCACTCGTTCACACTGTATATCCAAATTGTAACATTTTTCTACTCTTATGTAGAAAGTCTTAATTAAACTATAGTATTATTTTGGAAAGTTTGGGCTCGGAATGGAGGGGCGAAAGGACAGGAAGGAGGATTTGAACGGACGTTTACAATGTTGCCATTTCCTCCCAGTTTCTCTCCCTTCTGTATGTTAGTGTGCGCGGTTACCATCTCAAACCTCTTCCCCCTGATAACGTTTAGATTATATGTCACGTATTCCGCATGCAACTTAATCCCCATTAGCACATGACATGTGTTGTGTACGTCTTTAGTTAAAGAATGGACATTTGGCAATGGTATTTATGACGTATGACGAAAACGTCACTATGTCAATAGCAACAGCATAGCAACCACGTGTTCCTGCGTTAATAAGTGTGTCTACGGAATATAGAACTACCTTTTCTTTTGGTATGACAAGTATAAACTCTTTGTACCAGAATTCGTATTTCTTAGTTCAAATAATGCCTCAGTTGCGATCACGATGGTGACTCAAGACAGAAATTGAGACAATGGATCCACTACAAAAAAATATTTATAGAATTAATGAATGCCTTTTATTGCAAGGTATTAAAGAAAAAATGGTTTAGTCAGCACTCTCTTACCCTCTAGCGGTAACTACATAATCTTGCGTTACCAATTTTATACATTTCTAAGTATTGACTATTCCAAATTTTTCTTTCATTACTTGAATTGTAGTCCGAATTCAAGGGAATAAATGAGTAAAGACTGACATTTCTATGGTCCGCGGTGTACTCGTGATTGTACACTTGCATTCATAAAAGATGCCCAATAAACTCCTATTATTAATAGAAAATTTTGTGGCGGAGAAAGGAAAAAAGGTCGAAAAAATTTGTCGAAGTCCGAAAGTTGAACATTTTGGTAACACAAAACGATTTTTTTTTTTCGTGAAACAGAAAATATATGGAATCATAATTTTAATTGTTATATCAAATATTGATGTGATATTGTTATAGTGTGCAGGGATTTTGCCAGACCCTTCGACCAATGGGTGGGAGTCACCCCTCCAAAGAAAGCTTCAAACACTCACTTTGAACTTATTTTTTTTTACTTTAAAAAATCGACAATCCTGCAAAACTCTAATCAGTCCCAATTAATTTTGGCCTTACACCCCACTAAAGTGAAAATACTGGCACATTCCCTGATAGTGTGCAAGTTATTGTACTTTATAGGAATACTCGTCGCCATTTATGAATCTGAGTATACGCAGTATATCTATAAAAAATTTCCTAATCCATTTTTCGTCGTTATTGACATTAATTTGGCGAGGTTAATCCGTAAATATATTTTTAAGAACTTTAAATAACGTTGCCAACTTTAATGCAATAACGTGTATCCTTTCATTTATTGTTTATTTTTCTTCATACGCTATGTATGTGAATATGAGATAGAGGAAGCGTATGCACATACTCAGAATATAGCTGAAAATTCCTTGTGTGGCGCTAGTGATGTTTTTCTCCCATTCCTAATGGAAAACAAATGAAGTCGGTTTGCCGCATAGACCGCCAAACTGGCTGATCTCACCCAGGAGCGTAATAATATGGTTTTTCACCTCCATCGAATTCTCTTTATTCCATGCTGCTACGATTACAGAAAAAAAAATATATAGAAAAAACATACACACAGAAGCAGAGGGTTAAAAAGCAAACATAACGAACAAAAATAAAAATGTTGGGCAAAAAATAACCTGTAATTAAAAATTCTAATTCATTTAGCATTGTTTTGAACAACTTTTTTGTCCCACATGTGCCTTCCCCTAAAACCACCCTTCTGCAAAACAATGATGTACTATTCTGAAAATATTTTTCGTATGAATATATTTCAACCAGAGATAAATTCATTGTTCCTTTTCCTCCTGTGCGTAGCACAGTCATGTGTGCTTTGGTTATTTTTTTTTATTTTTTATAAAAAACGGGGGCAGAAAATCGATGTTTACGAAACTTCTGAAAGTGACCTGTACAAAGTGTAGAAAAATATATTATTACGAAATGTTTACATAGCATGGACATAGGAGACGTTGATTATTGTTTTAATTTTGATCTTTATGATTGGTAGAGAATACAAGACAGGGTCCCTTTCAAAATCGTACAAATCTAGTGACAATGTACCGTACAAACTCAGCAAAATGAACAAAAATTTGTACACTCACTTTCAAAGAACGTGGGATTTTTTGTAAGTACATAATTTACAATATGGCAACACTGAATTACAATATGACAAGACGTTTCATTGGGGCGTTTATTTCAAATCTATAACAAATCTTGGCTCGTTACTGCCATATTACGTTACTTATCAAATTTAGAAACTATATCGGGTCAGACTCCTCTAACCCCTGGACCCACCCCCCTAAATACATCCCTGATCATGTGAACATAACATTTTTGATATTTCAATTTGATATTTTTTTATTTAAATCAAGGGGTGTACAAAAAAAATTGTTATAATATTCCAGCGTTGAAAACTTTCCCGAAAATTAAGAATGGGGTTTTTAAACATACACTCGAGAAACTAGTCACTTTCGACAAAGAAACTAAATATCACAAACAATTATTTATATGTACAAAAATTGACCTTGAAATTCCGAAATTTTTGTAAATAACAAATTAAGATTTTGACTGCACGGAACGCGATAAAAAAAAAATCAAAATTCTGTTTTGAATTCATACATTATTTTCACCATATAATTTTATGGTTATCAATTTACAGCAAGTATACGGTAACTTGATATTCGACCTTCAATGACTGACTTTGTCACACAGAAACGTTTTACCGTCCTCGCGAGAATGTTTAATTCAATGTCATATACCTAGATGGGTGTACAATACATTTCCACTACTCTGATTGTTGAATTGGCTCCACTGAGGTCAAATTAGCATGCGCTTACGGTGACACTTCTAAAAATAATACTCCGGGAACGTTATAATTTTGAAATTGAAAATGTAAACATGATTTCATAAATAGTACTTTAAATATACTTAAAACATCATATTCAGCCGTTTCCCATCCACTGCTGGATGAAGGCATCCCCCCTTTTCTTTCCACATATCTCGGTCTGCTGCTTTCCTCATCCA
>JAGDQP010024065.1:0-28403 GCA_022664845.1 Lepisma saccharinum | reverse complement strand
ACTGAATTTCCACATACAGTTTGTACTCTGTAGAGTATTTTGCTTTAAAATAATTTATTTCCTTGAACACTAAAAGTCAGAATAAATATAGAATATAAAGTGCAATTTTATTTTAGGGACACTCTGTAGACAAAAAGTGTGACGTGATGGAAAGTATTTGACGCGATTTTTAGATTTAGCGGGTCGGAATTATTTAGGAACACCCATTCTCGTGACTTCTACAGAAAACAAGTTCAGTTTTATCGGCTAGTGTAATCAATAAACATAAAAGCAATCAACAATAGAGTATTTTCCTCCTAGCCTATGGAACACGCAAGCTTCTGTATAATTTATTTATTTCATCGACACAACAGACCTTAATGCCTATTTATAGCGTCTACAATAATTGTTACATTGTTACATTTAATGACACAAATAATAGAACATCTATACCATTTTTATTGTCCAAAAATTTTCTTTTTCTTTCTCTTTTTACAATATATTCTGTATTAATCTTTTGTACAGTTCTTCCGAATTTCCAAATATGTCCAAATTTGTACAATTCTTACCTATTGCATTATAAGTAGCACTAGTTCTCCATGTAGGTGACACATTTAATACGTTTGTACGTGCTTTTCTGCAGTATAATAGGCCACTAATTCCCTCTCGCGTTCTGAGGGATGGGACCTTAATAATTATGTTTGCAATTAATTCGGTACAGTCTATTTTATTGTGCAAAAGTCTGTACAAGAAAAGTAAGTCGTTTAATTTTCGCCTTTGATCAAGTTTCTGAAATTTAAAATTATCGATTAAATTGTTGTAAGATTCGTATTTCGGGTAGAAACCGAATGTGAGAAACGTGAGAAAACGTAAAAATTTGCTTTGTACGTGTTCGATCTTCTGGCAACTAGCTTTCATAGAGGTATTCCATATAAGTGAGGCATATTCAAGTTTGGACCTAACATAGGAATAGTAAAGAGTTTTCAAAGTGCTATCATTTGCAAATTCTTTGGTTGTCCTAACAAGAAATCTTAGGTTTCTATATGCATCATTGGTTATATTTACCACATGTGGCGAAAAGGTTAGTTTACTTTCGAATGTAACACCTAAATCTTTAATTGTATCCATTTTTTTAAGCTTATTCCATTGATCGAGTAAGTAAAATCGTAAGTTTTTCCCATCTGCTATAGGTCATAGCTTTACACTTACCAATATTTATTTCAAGTCTATTCCTAGAACACCATTTCAGTATACTGGACAAATCCGGTTGAAGCAGTAGACAGTCATCCAAGGACTTTAATGGTGTCCTTGATTTAACAGACAATAGACGGACCAAAAGTAAGACTTTTAGCCATTAGCCAAGACATTAGCCTTTAGTGCGCATTGAATTAGTTATACTAAAGCTATTCAGAGCTGTTGCGTTTTCGAGGTAGAAGGCAGTAGCAGCTGAACGCAGGTACTGACATAGTTTTTAGTATTTTATCTACTTAATATGTACCATTTCTTTCATTGTTAGTTCTTGTATTAAATTGTTAGTAAAGTTCTAAACGAGCCGCTAAGCTTCTAGGGACAGGATATACATTTTCTGGTAAATTGGAATCCGAACCACTTCGTTCAATGGACCCCGGCTGGAACTGAACCCGTGACGACTCACAAAGGTGAGTTCTTCTTATCGTGTATCAATTGTTTCATTACTTTTCAGGACTTAAATCTGTTAAAACGTTTTCAATACATAACATTTAGGATAACTATACCAGTAGTCGCCATTTTAACGGAAAATTTCGCCTATTTGGTCTGTACAGAGTTTGGTCATTTTATTTCGATCCTTCTGCTACGTGCATAAGATACACCGAACCTGTCGCTACATAATAAGATATAGAATGATTCGGTATACTAAACCAGTTTGGAGAAAAATCGTTTTGATTTGGATGTGACGTACAGGTTTTTGTGACCCCGTTCAATGAACCCCCGGCCGGAATTTAACCGGTGATCACCCGTACAGGAAGCAAACGCTCTAACTTCTCGGCCACCCCGAGGTCCCTTGGATTTGGGATCTTGAATTTTACCCTATATGAATACGGTAAACTATTCCTCAGTAAAACATGTTTTTAGATTATACTTACTATGATAATCTTTTCATCTGTATATAGCGATCTTTCAAGGTCAAAGTGTAAACCACAGGGTTTAAAATATAGACATATTTTATTCGGAAGTAACTTTTGATGCGTGTACTTAAACTCTTATATTTCGGGAAGTAATTAACTCTAGTATAAATAAGGTAAGATCACTTTTGTTGATTCTAAAAGAAAATAGAAAATGTGGTTTACGGTGTATTCCCTTGAAAGCGACGATATTATAATAGTGGCGAATGGAGAACAGTGGACAGCAAACAATCTAACAAACTCTTCAATAGTAGACTTTATGACAAAACATGGACGAATACTCCTCTGCTTTAAGAGAAGCTCGCTGCCTCTATTCATATTTGTAAAAATACTAGCAAATGACAAGCAACAATCAAAATGTTTAAAGCAAAACCCAAAATACTGAAAAGTGTGTATCAAATGAAAGTACTTAAGATTTCCAAATTGCTTATTTTACCTAAGGAATTTGAATCCCGATAATGGCGGACGTCATACGCCAAGTTTACAAATTTCGCATCTATGACTAATTTCCTCAGATTGTGAGTTAGTTTATTTCAGAAACATCCATGAGTATTATCGGGGCTGTATTCCAAAATTTTATTGTTGCTCGTCCGTTCTTAGGTATTTTAAAAAATATATGAAAAATATACATACTATAGAGTGAAACATTTTAACAAAAACAAATCAGTTTCTAATTTTTGCAGTCAATCTGGGCAAAAACCACTATACTATATACTTTAACAGGCATAGTATATCTTCTCAATAGTTACAGAGCATTAATATTCAATTGATAACATAATCTCTCTATATAAAAATGAATGTGAGTATGTTTGTGTTATTATCACGCCAAAACAACTTAACGATTGTAATGATTTTTCGCACATGATCAGACATTGACTAGGCAACAGTGTTATCATATCAGTAGCCATCTTGGATTCAAAATGGCCGCCAAAAACATTTTCCACACCGTTTGAGCTAGAGAAACAAAATTTAGAATAAACGTGTATTATCAAGAGTAGTTTAAGAAAATATTAAATTTTGAAAAATACGCCATCTTGGATTCAAAATGGCCGCCCAAAACAATTTTCCACACCGTTCAAACCAGAGAAATGAAATTTGGTAAGTAGATGTACCATCACTAGTACGTCACGATAGTATAAGAAAACTTTAAACAGTCGCGATCTTAATCCAAACGACTGAAATTAGGGAAATGAAACTTGGTATGAAGGTGTACCATTACGAGTAGCTTACAACAAATGTGGCAAAACTCCCCTATAAGGGCGTAGTCCGCGGGGGGTATTGGGGGAAGATCTTCATCATGAAAGCGCAGGGCCAGGGAGAGTCTGGTTACGATGAAGTGGCTTCAGCCCGCCACGTGGAAGCAAGTATTCGTTAGTCCCGACGACCGTTGCCAACATATTTTATTCACTTCGCACAAGCGGACGGGCAAATCATCTAGTATGTCTATAAATAATAGTCCTGGCCTTTGTCTCTTTATCACAAAATATCACGAATGAACAATAAACAATGTAAAAATCATAGATCGACACCTACAAGAGGCGTGGATTTTATTTACCTTGGCCTTACCTCCAAATGATGTATTCGCTAATACTGATTATCAATATGTACCAGACAATACAATTTACATACGAAGACTGCAATTCATTACTAATGAGAATGTTCATTCATTAGTTAATGATTAGAATAAAATGTAAACTATGAAGTGCATGTTTCTTTTGACCTATAATTTTCCAGAATTCGAGTTAATTTTTAGAACATTGATGTTAATGTTATTTTATTAAATATGTATTTTAAAACTACTTAATATCTCTATCTTCGCAAGTTTTCCAGGTTCCTGATTTTATCCTTTGTCTATAATGAAGTGGAACGTTTTGGTTTGGATTCTTGGTTGCAGGATTACATTTGGATATGCAAGTGGCCTTCATACAAACATTTCCATCCAGACATGCCATCATAACGATGAAGTTATTATGTCAGACTGTGTTACAAAAATAATCCAACTATATTTTTATTCTTCAAACACAACAGTTATTGTCGAAAGTGAGAATGTTCAGTTGACTAATATATTAACCATTCGAGTCAAAACCACATTTCTTTCTATATACGTAAACAAAGATGGAAGTTCCTTACTTGACAACAAAGACAAATTTTCTGAGTTGGTTCATCACAGGGAAGATATGGGTTATGTCTTCATATTAAGCGAACTTTCCTCCTTTGGTTTGATAATCAGGAATACTAAAGAACTTCCGTTTTGGAATCCACGTTCCAGGGTTGTGACCATTCTTCTATCTACAAATTACACAGTGGATCGTATTCGAGATATGTTTGGAATATGTTTCAAAGAAGACATATTAAATGTCGTTGCTCTTATACCTTTAAAAGATCATCAGTTACTTGCGCCCATCTCAGATTGCAAAAGCAAAATAATGTCGATGTCCATATACACGTATTATCCCATTGTAGAAAGTAATGCAAATGAAATTAAAGAAGTTTTAATTGATGGGTGGAAATCTAACAAATTTGAATTCGGGGTACCTTTATTCCCAAACAAAGTATTAAATTTACATAGGAAACCATTGAATTTAGCATCTATTAATTTGCCACCGTACAGTATTATTGAAGCAAAGACTGACGGAACTCTAAATTTGAAGGGAGGAGATGGAAAGCTATTGAAGGTTTTATACGAAAAATTTAACTTCTCTTTGAGATTAAGTTATGTAAATTCTTATGATAAAGTGGGCAGAAAACTTCGTAACGGGACATACACTGGATTACTTGCAGATGTAGTATCGGGTGTTTGTGAAGGAGTAATTGCTCAGTTACCAATCAACCAAAGAGTATATAATGACTTCGATTTCATATTCTGTAGACGCTATAGATATATTATTTGGGTTGTACACGCTCCTCTCATTTACCCTCAATGGATGAATATATACTTCCCGTTTCAACCTACTTTGTGGGTTGCAGTTTTATTTGGTTACATAATAGTAAGCTTCTTTATGAATTTCGTGGAGAGACTCGCATTAAGCAGAAAAGTATCATTACAAGTTTCATTCCTCAACAATCTCTATATTCTACTGGGAGGATCCATCAATCTGCCTGCAGGTGTCAATAAAATAAAGCTACTGTATGAGTTTTGGATTTTCCCTTCGATTGTGATTTTCACCTGTTACCAAGCTGCCTTGTTTGGATTTCTAACCAATCCGAGGAAGTGCCCTCCAATAAATAGTATGAGTGACATGATTAAGTCTAACATTGGAATTGGTGGACTTAATATAGGTAAGTTCATACTCTTCTCAGACTTTTCAGATCCTGTAACGAAGTTGATCTATGATAATTGGGTTTCAGTTCGCTCCCTCAACGAAGGTTTCCAGAGAATAGTGAAAACAAGAAACTTTGCTGTAAGTTCGTCAATCACGTCAACAGAATATCTTATGAACAATGAAATATTCACAGATTCAGAAGGAAAATCACTTCTCTATACTCTTCCGGAACATGTTTCCTGTTCACCATGGTATTACAGGATGAAACGCAACTCTCCGTTTTCAGAAGTGTTCGCAAAAGTCGTTCAAAGATGTGATTTTTCTGGTCTTTTCCTAAAGTGGCATAGTGATGTGATATTTTCTGTGAAGGTTAGTGCTTGGAAAAGAGAAACGGGCAAAAATGTACGAGTATTTGATATATCAAAATTCTATGGTATATTTGCGGTACTTATTGGTGGATTGTGGCTCAGCCTTGCAGTATTTTTTATTGAATTAATGGCAAAGAGAAATGGATTATGTACAAAACGAGGTTAAAAAGCTAGGATACAGGTGAGGAAATGAGATAAATATACTCTAACGTTTGTTGTAATGAAATATTCTATTATATAATATAGAAGAGCAATAGAATATCTATGGAACAATTACTAATTAATATTTTGTTTAGTATTTTATACTATTGTTCACGATTTACTACTTAGCACACTTCGATATTTAAGATTTCCCTTTGCTCCGTAAACTTTTCTTTATATCTAAAGATTAGGATTGAATCAAGCAACGTAAACCACACAAAATCAACAAAATTGGCCTATTACCCAGTGTGCCTCAGGAGTCGAACCTTAAGCATGTATTACTCCATGTACTTGCAAATGAGATTCTTTATTACGTTGAGTGTACTACAATATAATGAGCTTATCGTACGTACAGCAATTGAAAGGTCCATTGTTTGCAAACAGCAAGAATAAATACATAAATCTGTACGCACGAGCAACCGTCTATGTGGTTTTCTTTCTATATGTATGTGCAAATGCGGTGATTACCGCTCTGAAGTGGGGGGGGGGGGGGGGGGGGGGGGGGAGAGGGAGGGAGAAGTTAGCCTTCAAAAATATTCTTATCAATTCAAAGTATGTTTGATATACATTAGTCATGTTTTCAAAATTGGAGTTGCATAAAACACAGAATATTCTTGTACACAGTTTATTATAAATACTGACCAGATAATTATTTAATTAAATATTTCTCTAAATTAATTAAATGTACATTGGTAAGAAAACTGAGTGATTTTGATCACTTATAAGCCTGTATGTTCGATAAATCACGTACCCAGATAGCATGCCAGCTTGCAACAAGGTTGAGTCACGTCAAAATTGCTATGTGGATAGTGAAAAAAGTAGAAAAGGGAAGGAGGTACCTCAATGGTAAACTATTTTGTGTGCTTAGCAAAGCAAATAGAACCTTGTAGAAGGTTAGTCATATTTCTATTACTTGGAAATAATTTAGTGTTTCATTTTAGAATTTTATATAACTTACCTTTGAAGATGTGGTATTTTCAATTGAGTGTTGTAGGTTATATTTATTATTTTATGTTAGAGCGTAGTAATCGGTTATCATGTTAAATAAAATTTGTGATGATTTTATGAAAATTTACGAAGTGGAATGAATGTATTAAACTTAACAATTTACTTATTTATTGAAAATATAATAAAAGAATAATGGTTGGTTTTGATTTATTGTATAATCTTAGTGGGAAACATCTTGAAAGAGAAATTGTGATAGTGAAAAAAGATTTACGAACGCTATTGAGGATAGTTTGAAATGAAAAGATCGACTGCATGAAAAGTTGGAAAGAGAAAATACTATTCGGGTTCATAGCGCGTTCAGGCGGAACTAAAAAACACGTACTAGTATCAAAGCTAATCATACCTCAATGCAGACCGATAACTTAGCTCATCGTTCAACTTCTTCAACCTGTTTAAGGACTTCAGAAGGAACGTTCGATTTAAAAAGAAACTGCTTCATTTGTGGAAAAGAATTCAGTGTTGGACCCATCAGAGGACAGGAAGTGTTTTCATATGATTGTGGCTTTAGAAATAAGGGAAAACCTTATCAAGAGATTTGACTTACGATTTGATAAGTGGGGTGATAGGGTAAGGGTCAGACTTCTTATTGTGAGTAATCTTGTGGTACCACAAGTACAGTACCATATGGATAGTGTTCCAAAGGCTTTTCAAGAAGACCAAATTAGGGAACTTGTGAATCGACAAAAACAGAAACTGGAGAAGTTATTTTCTATGTTATGTGAGTTATTCTATAACGGTGACAATGCCAGTATATTCTGAATGAATTAAAAGATATTACGAAACGTGTATCTGGCCAAGAGGATGGCTGTCATATACAGACAAAAACATGTTTAATAGCATTTTAAGGATCGGATAATTGTCTCAAATGTTTCTGAAAGGAAAAATGTACTCTGCTTATCGGACTCGGTTCATAAAACTATGTATCAGTGATATAATGACAGGAAAACTGACCCTGCTACTGAATGGTTAAGGATAGTATTAGCTGCAGCCGACATCCAACCGATGGCTTATGACTGAAGTATATACACAGATTTCATTGATAGCACGTATGACGGGCAAAATCTCATTTTAAGATTTACTGATGAAGTAACGACAAAGAAGAATGGTTCTGAATCACAGAAAGTTAACAGGAAGTGCATTGTGAAAACCATGCTATAATATCAACTGTAAGACCAAGGTTATTCTTGTCACCCATGCAAACAAGTCTGCTATTAACCTGTCACCGATTATATGGGTCAAAATATCTATTCAATCTATTATCGTCCATTGGAGTCTGTGCATCATACCATGAAACTTATGTTTACATGAACTCTCTCATCAGTGCATATCAAAAATTAATAGTGAAACTCTTCTTCAGCGTGTTTGACAACACAGATGTAAATATCCGCCCTCTGCATAATTTAAGTATGTTCATGCTATGGAATCGATCAAATGTAATACAGTTAGTATCAGCACTGACACTCAGGTAAAGGTTCAACGAATTCAGAGTAGTTCTTTTAAACTTGGAGGTATTCGTTTGCGGTAAAACCAAAAAAAAAAATGGAGGAAGTGGCCTTAATAACGTGCTTGAGGATTTCAATGAACTCAAAAACTGTCGGAAACCTCAAGAAGCAACTCACTCTTTAATTTGATGTGGCTTGTTGGATTAAACAAACAAACTGAATGGAATTGTTTCATGAACAACCTTATTAGTAACTGTGAAAAGCGTGAATCTATGTACATAATGCCATTACGATATATACATTTGTATCCTAGTACTATTTACGCGCCATTGTGCTTGACAGCAGATCAAAGTAGAAAACTCAGCTAATCATTATTTCCAATAAATAAATAATTTGTTAAGTTTAACGCATTCATTCCGCTATGTAAATTTTCACAAGATCCTGACAGGTTCTTTAAAATGATAATCGATTACTATGCACTGACAGAAACTAATAAATATGGGCTTCAAGTTTGTAATTATGTTCTTAGACGTCTTATAAAATAAATATGTATGTTGCTCTCATTAAAAAATATCCTCAAGCGTTTTTTTAACACATCAATATATATTGAAAAAGTTGTCTAATCATATTCACTTTATTATTACTTACTTGCAAACACAACTTTACTCATTTAAATTCTTATCATTATGTAGTCTAATTATGGTATATTATGTAATCTATGTATCATGCATCACTCTAAATTTCTTTGCTTTAAATATTTTATGAATTAAAACATTTTATAAATTTTATTTATTTCCAAATAACTATATAAATAACAAATTGTATAACTTTAAATTTTTTTGTCATAGGAGTCTTCATCACGCTATCTTCATTAGCAAAGTCTTATGCGCATATGCACAGGAAAGGACAACCCATTTTAAAAGTTCTATATTTAAAAATGTTATTTATCAATGTTGCATTTGGAGAATCTTATATTATTAATCAATGTAGTGTTACGAAAATATTTATACAGTGTTCTGAAAATACTTGTATATACCTACGTAATGTATGAATATGTATTTGTATATCTGGAAAATTTCTATTAATTTTTAGATTCACAAAACTGATGCCAGTCAAATTTCTTCCAAATATGCCTGTAGGACTAATTATGAGAAGGAAACCATAGTTTTAGAAATTTGAGTATGATTCAGTCATGTTTGTATTGTCTTATTCTTACGATTTACCAATGTTTTTACAAAATATTTCTTTCTTGTAATTTCTAGTTTTGTGCTAAAATTTCCCTCACTTTATATATAATATTTTATCTCCGTAACTAAGCAAGTCTAAGTCATAGATTATTGTATGTTGATGAAGCATAGATAGCAAAATACTTTAGTAGTAAATTTGACTTCCAAGTAACCGTAGCATAACAATATTATTCGCTAATTGTCTCTTACTTACCAAATAAAACAAGGTATGTTTCATAATTCCATTGTTGTTAGCTTTTTCTCTTTAAAAAAGTAGTATCACAGTTATGGTTTTTAAAAAAAAAATATGTTGCGGCTGGCGGCCATGTTGAATTTGGACCCTTCGGAACATTTTTTCTTGTGTTAACATTTCTAATATGAATCAGGGAAGTTTGAAGCTTCTGAAAATACTAGTTTCTTTTAGTTTTGGGGGTACACTAGCTCCCCCTCTATTAGGATGGTTGTTAATATCCAGTGTAAAATGGCCAACATTAGACTACATCTGGAAATTGTTACAAAAATAAATAAAATTATATGGTTGGATTTAGCAGTAACAGTTCATTTTTATTTCCATGTTTAATGCAAAATATGTATTCCCTATAAAGCATTATTTGCAATATGCTAAAAATTTTATGTATTGTAAATTTTTCTGACCTAGCAGCATGTGAATATAAGTAATTAGTCGCATTGTATTTCATATAACACCAATATGAGAGGTGCAGACGTGTTTAGTGATCAGTTGCATGCATGACAAAATGGTGCTCGCGATAAAACAGCGCGTATTCATTTATCAGTGTTATGCGAATCACAATTCGTGGAAAACGTGTGATAACTCTTTGCACAAGGGTTTAAGAATGAAAATGTGTTGTCAAAACCTCCAGCAAAATCTGCAACACAAAACTTAGTGGCACAATGGCGCGAAATAGTCTCCGTAGCGAATAAAATTGTAACTATCCGAAACTAATTCGAACACCAGAAAACATTGCTCAAGTGAGTGATAGATTCTCAACGCTGGTTATCTGTGCAAGTGGGAATTAAGAGATCGTTGTGTCAGAACATTTTGAAAAAGGACCTGCATCTTTATCCTTACAAAGTTTCTATGGTGCATGAATTAAAGCTTACAGACAAATCTACGCATGTTCAATTATGCCGGTGGTTTCTGGATGAAGTGGAATCAGAACTTTTCGATCCTCAGTTTTTAATTTCGTCGGATGAGGCCTGGTTCAGCTTGTCCGGGTATGTGAGCTCACAAATCACGCGCCATTATGCATCAACAAATCCTCACCAGTACGTTCAACAGCCGTTGTTTATTCTTAGGATTAGGGTTTGGCCCTCAATGTCCGTTTCCGAATCATAACACGATTCTTTCACCAAACTGTTAATGCTCACCGGAATGTCCAAAATCAATTTAATGTTAATCCATTTGTGGATCAACTCACAGAAGATGAACGACTGCATGGATATTTTCAGCAAGATGGAGCAACAGCACACACCACACTTGCAACCTTGTCACATGAGGTGTTCGGTGAGGAGATGACAGTCAGCACAGGCAGTAAAATCTCCTTGCCATCACATTCTCCTGGTGTCTCAGGCAGAGCTCCTACACGTGTCTCACAGTTTGATAAATCGAGCACAGCCCTGCATCGACGTCAACGGTGACAATTTCCAACATGTTTTGTTGTTTCGATAATAGTTTAATGATAGAGCACCACTGGCTGCAACTGGACGATCCGGCTTCGATTTCCGGTCGCTGCATTTACCTACATTTCTTTCTATATTTTTTCTAGTCAGCAGTTTGTTTTACAGAATCTGTATGAAATGGCAAGCGAATGCTCAGCTTATAGCATGCTTTATACACTAGACACAAGCAGGGGTTTTCCTCAGTTACACCAGGCAAATGATGAGATAATACCTTTCAAGGAAGTACTGGCTAACTCTTCGCTACATCCATTACCCTATCCTATCCCGGACTGATCCAAAGATGCCTAAAAGCCATAAATAACAACTCACGCTCAACAAGTGGATTGCAGTAGATGTCAATTTTCTCAGCTAGGAGCTTTACTTTGTGATAGTTCTCACTTTATGGAACTATGCAACTACTTGAACTAAAGATGCATGAAAAAATATTAATTTTGTAACCTTTCATAATAATCTAGAAAATAAGGGAAACTAGTGATACAAACACTTAATAAAAATACCTTTTTGGTATTATGGACAGTGGGTGACAAAGTACTCGGGAAAAAGAAGCAATTCTTCCTTTTACACTTTTCAGAATGCAATTTCTGTACCCTATTTTTACTAGTTAATTGCTCGAATAAATGTGGGGGGTGGGGGACTGCTCCCCTAATAGCCGCCCATCTGTATGCGTGTGTGTTCATATGTGAAATTTTCGTGATAATATATGTACGTATATCTTTGCTTCATATTCCTTATTTTAAAAAATTATTGAGTGCAATTGTGAGGATGAGGAGCAAAGGGATGGAAATCAGATTTCAGAAAAAATGAGCTAACTACAATTACAGCTCAATATGCGTGCGGAAATATAAGCGAAATAGGAATTTAGTGTTGATACTTCCGTGAAACCGTGTGATGCCTGGAGTAGCTTTTTCCTAGAGTATCCATAAGAGTACTCCTCATTTATGAGAACATTCTAGTTATATCAAAATGTCCGGGTTGGGATGTTCCCAAGCCTTTGAGATTTTCCGAGGATTCTTAGGGTTTAATTTTACATAAATTTTTAATCCTTTAGGCAATTTTGGCTCAGGCCGGATAGATGCTCATGAGATGATTAGTGGAATGAAGAAAGTTGGAGGAAACGGGAGAATCCGAGAAAATCCACGCAAACTGTGATTGTCCACCACAAAACCCACATGGAATGTTTTGAACGTACGACCCCAAGCACCAAAGGTGTGCGTTCTACCCATTGATCAACAGCGGCCGCCAAGGATTCCTACAAGTAAAGTACCCGAAGTGAGGACTCGAGTTGCTCATCAAGTGATACCTTAAATTGAAGCTAGTGACGAGTATAGTACACCTGTGATATCCTAGCTGCAGAGCTCCAGAAATAAAAAGGTTATGGCGGGTCAAAGTTCAAAGAGAAAGCGAATTGTATTGAAACAAGTCACAACGAAAGGCAGAACAAAAGTCAGAAGGACATGGTTTTGAATTAAAATGCGATTCATGTGAAGGAAAGAGGCACGTACAAAGTACTACACATTGATACAATCAATATGTAAGTCGTCAATGAAGGCGTGTGATAAGCAGATACTTTGCTCACAATGAGCACACTTGACAAAAGAGATGTTCTCACATGAGGTCTTGTAACACTCGTCACGTATATTAGAATCAAAACAATAATCCAATGGAGAAATCCAGGCCTCGGGCTCCTCATCCAAGTAGCCGCTTTTGTAAAACGCAAACCTGATCATGTTGCGAAATCGTGAGGCGTTGAATTGGAAGAGAGTGAAGGACTGCATTCGTAAAATGTTATCCCGATGCCAGAGATTAATTTCCGAGGAAGCGATAACTGTGTCAGTAATGAACCTGATAAATGATTTATATGGACGGAAGAAGTAAACATCAATATATCTTCTATTCTTGGTATGTTGCCTCCTGGGAAGGCATTAGATGATATTTTCCTCCTTTAAAAATGTTTTCTAAAGATTTTATTCAAATTTTGTTTAAATTCAATTGTTATTTACGGATTACTTCATTGTGTAGTTCTCGTCTACTATTAATATTATGTCGATTCATTGAAGTATCATTTTGTTGTGTGAATTGAATACCACTTCGGTATTGGTTTTTGTAACTTCATCAATTATATTGACATTGTTGTTCAATTAAAGGAAATTAAAAGTAAATATAATGAAATTAACTACATTTTTCATGTTCTCATTTCCATGTTGAAAACAGATTGAATTTTAAACTATATTTCAACGAACATTTAATTTCGTTAATAGGGCGTTTATGTGAAGTGTATTCAACTATGACATAGATTTCGCTTTATATGCGTTTTTCTAAGGCGACATTTTACATTTATTGAGAAATACAAATTTAATAGTGCAGCCACGGTCAAAGTGTTAAAGAAAGAAAACTGCACGTAAGAAAGTATTCTTTATTCTTATTCTTACATTGTGGTAAAACGACATTCTGGATTTGTGGCACTGCGTTCTCGACTGCCTGTTACTACAAATACCGTAAAAGAGTAGTGATTTTCAAGGTGGATTCATAGATGAACTGATAAGGCGACGAGCTACAAATGAGGATTGTGGAACTTACCTGATTCGAACCCTACAGCAGCGGTTGGATAATTTACTGTTGGAAAATTAACACCGTATATCGTGATAAAAGCAACGGATAAAATGAAACTAAATGTGTATACCAATAGTCAGCATTAATGCTTTGTTTTGTCCAACTGAACCAGTTTCTTCATCCTCTCTTCTCAATCATTATTCAACGTCGAATAAACAGTTTAACAGGCGGCCATTTCGGTACATTTACAATGTTAAGAGAACTTTTCGGTACTAATGTTTAATCCACGTATTTTCAACGTTTGTGTGCTATTGGGGTTGTTTTCCAGTTAATTTTCACAATAATTTAGTTCGAAACACGAATCGCAATTAAATTCAAAATAAACCTTTTAGTATGAGAATTACATTTACTCAGGCACATGAAACCCGTTATTTTGTCACCTCCATGCACTGACAAGAAAGTTGTTACAACATTGCACAACATTTTTGTGTGCGCTAGATAGGACGCAGCCATCTCAGTCTTGTTTCAGTGGAACTAGAAGGAAGATGCTTCTAGAATCGACTTATTGTGGAATAGGAAGGTAAAATCAGGTGTGTCTCGCTTATTCATCATCAACTCCGTGGAACTCATAATAATAGTATTTTAATTTAATTTCTGTTTTCTATAATCATGAGAAGAAGTCGAACACTGAACACGTCATTCATGCTTCATTGTATAATTCCATTGTCACTGGAAGGAACCTGGCAGCAAAACAGTAAAAAGAGTCAACTCCATGGAAATTGTTTTATATTTTGTAAATGGAATAAATAAATAATAAAGTATTGATCTATAAATACCTTCAAAATGTACTCACAATGCCTCGAAGTTTTTTACAAACTATGGTCTTTTACAGTTTAAAATGGTTTATTTTTTTAATATCTAAAAACCCCGGTTTCTGGAGAATAACCCGATTAGGCTGTACACTCGACTGTCTCTGGAGGTCAACATTAGAGATCGATCTGAACGCTGTTTGGTTGCAGTGGCGTAAGTAAGGGGGGGATATATCCTCCCCTTGACTCCACCTATATGAACTTGGGAATACCGGTAGTTTTCCGCAAGAAATATAATTATGTTTGGAACCAAATAATTGTTAGTTAAAAAAATTAATTAATTTTAAGGACGGTAACAGCACTATGACCTACGTTCGTCTCGATATAATTGTTTGTTTATTATAAATCAGTGTTTCCCAACCTGGGGTCCGAGACAATCATGTGAGCGGGGGGGCAATAGTCTGACGTGTAACGAGAATGTACTTCCCGATATTTACATAATATTCCTACAGATTTCCTTTCATAAAATAATTTTAAAATATAATATTGTTTACCAAGAAATCCAAGTTAAAATCGAATTCAACCAGCTGAAACTAATGCAATGATGACCATCTATCTTTAAGTTCGATTTTCACTAGACGCTTGAACTTAAAAACAAAAAAAAATGGAACAGCTAACTACAGATTTCTATGTCAGTCTGTACGAAAAATAGATCGTTAAATTAAATCAGTCTCAGTAAAACATGAGTTACCAACGTTCAGTGAAGCTAAGAACATGGCAGTAAGGCTATGTGTTCATGTAGCAAAATTGATAATGTAGTGCTCAAGAAATTTCGTAAAAATATTTCCCGAAATATTTAGAGTTGGGATTTTTAGTTATTGGACGAGATGATGATCAGATACAACAGTCTGTTATTTGCGATGAGGTGCTATCGAATGAGGCCATGAAACCTGCGAAATTACGAGGATGCCTTGAAACAAAGCACAGTGCTTCAGTAAAAATACAGAAATAAACAAGCAAAACGTACCTAATTACAGAAAGTAGTTACAAACATTGTGTCAGGCTCAAATAACGAAAAGACTGTTTTAGCTTCATGCGAAGTAACTGTATTGATAGTGAAAAAGAAACTGTCTTATACAATTGGTAAAGACTTAACTTTTCCGGCAAGGTAGGCTGTGACTCGCAATTTGCTTGGCGAAAAGCAGTCGAATGAACTTTCATTAGTGTCTCTCTCGAACAACACTGTGAAGTGGAGAATCAACGAAATGGCTGAAAACGTCAAGGACACATTGATACAACATTTGAGTTCCAGTGAGTGTTTTTCATTACAATTGTGTCAAAGTACTGATGGTTCAGATAATGTAAATTTGGTAGCTTTTGTTCGATATGAACGTAACAACAAGGTCCATGAGCATTTTTATAAATCGACATTACATACAATTACAGAGGCCTTGTTTAATATTCGAAATAGTTCGAGAGAGCGAAGATGACAGCATTGCTTCCGATGATACTACTAAGGACTTGTCAGTGGAAGCAGACGTGCCTTTGTGTCCAACCGCAAACCCTCGTTGTATTAATCGCGTCAACGATTTACCAGAATTTCCATCCGACGAACCCCACCAACCACATTTGTATCATTACCCCACAACAAAATACGGCAAGGACAATCGATCATTCAAAAGTGACTGGTATAAAACATTTCCGTGGATTGAGTACAGTGTGCAGAAAAATGCACCTTTTTGTTTTCCTTGTAGAATGTTTTCATTGCCTAACAAAAAGAAAGGGGAGAATGATATATTTACATCAGTTGGTTACAAAAACTGGAAAAGAGCTATGGAGAAGGACTCAGGTTTTCGAAAACACGAAAACAGCGAGCATCACAAATCTTCTCAGATTGCTTGGGCTTCGTTCAAACAAATGAAATCCAAAGGTAGTAATGTATCTGTCGCCACATGTGTAAGTGAAGTGTATGACCGCCAAGTGAGGGAAAACCGTCAGTACATTGCACGTCTTGCGGATTTGTTACGCTACACTGCGGTACAGGCAATTGCACAGAGGGGTGACAGAGAGAGGGAAAATAGTGAAAATAGGGGGAATTTTCTCCAACTGGTTTCGTTAGTTGCTAAGACTGATGAGATCCTACATAAGAAATTGCTTAATGCTCAAAAAAACGCAAAATATTTACATCATTCGATCCAAAACGAATTGCTGGCGGATTTTTGTAAGTTAGCTAAAGAAACAATTAAGAGTCAAGTTGAACTGGCAAAATATTATAGTCTAATGATAGATGAATCACAGGACATAAGTAAAGTGGAACAGCTCTCAGTTGTTTTACGATATTACTTTGAAGGAACAGTGCATGAGAGAGAGATTCATTGGTTTTCATCCTGCTGAAAATTTAGATTCCGAGTCATTGTATCGGTCTGTAAAAGAAACTCTGTGCAGTTGTGGTATTCTTCTAGAAAACTGTGTTTGTCAAACATACGATTGAGCCAACGTCTTGAGTGGGCAATCTCGTGGAGTCCAAGCACTAATTAAGCAAGAAGTGCCTCAAGCCATTTATATCCATTGTATGAACCATAGATTAAACCTTGTTATTGTGGATGTGTGTAAAGGGATAACTTACTGCAGAAACTTTTTCGACCTCTTAGAATCTCTGTATGTGTTTCTTAGTGGATCAGTGCCACATGCAAAATTTACTAGGATGCAAGGAAAGTTACTAATGCAGCAAGTTGTTGAGCTTCAGAGACTAAGTGACATAAGATGGGCTTGTCAGGCAGGGTTAAATGTTATTAAATTAAGTTTCCAGTAGTTTTGTAGTGTAGTAGTTACCGTTCTTCTGCTCTCTGTTTCATAGGCGCGTAAGACACGTAAAAAGTGAAGGGGCAAAATCGGCCAATAAGGGCAAGGCTAATTAATAATAATAAATTAATAATATCATGGTTTATTATTATTATTGTATAAATCATTTGGCTCTTAGGATAAGCATTGTTATAAAATCTTTTTTTTTTTCGTGAACTGCATCAGTCATGGTCGCTGTTCGCCTCGATCTTGAAGAGAAATTAACAACAAACCCCTGCAATTTTCAAATATCTCCTTTGCGTTGTAGTGATTAGCTATCGAATTCGAATCGCATGTAATCTCATGAGTATAAATACAGGGTGTTATGTTAATGCGTACAAAAAAATTAAGGGTAGATAACTGATGTCAAATTAAAAAAAAAACTGTTGAACCTTGGTCTAAAGCCCATAGTTTCTCAGGTGTAGGCTGCTGAAAGCGTGAGAAAATGAATTTCAGACGACTATATTTCAAACACTAACACTATCCAATGCAGAGAATGCGGCTTAACAAATCACTTAGGAAGTCATACATATTCTATTTGAAAACGCATGTTTCAAAACTGTGCAATGCGTGTGCATGCAAGGGATTCCTCAAAGTGATGATAAACCGACCATGAAGTTAATTGTCGGTTTGCCAAGCCCTTTCAGGATTTACGCGCGCAGCATTGCACATGAAACATGGAATTTTAAATAGAGCTGGTATGACTTAAATGATTTATGAAGCCGCATTTATGTTCGACAGTGTTTGAAATATAGGCCTTTGAAATTCATTTTCCTACGCTTTCAGCAGCCTATATATTTCCGAAACTATATTTCATCCGAATACGAGCTTTTGGCAAAAAGTTCAAGTGGGCTTTTTTTTATTTTGGCATCATGTATCTACCCTTATTTCTTTTGTACGCATTAATCTAACACACTGTATAATTGAAACTATATTAATAGGTCCACTTGTTCGAAATAATGAGATCATTTGAGTGACAAATTTTATCGGTATAAGTAACAATTTGGAAACTACAGTTTCTATATTTATATAATGAATTTAAGAAAAATGCTTTGTTCCTCGACGTATAAGAACAACTTAGCTACACGTTGGCAACAGCCATTCACATGAATAAATAGAATGCACTGTGTTTCTCACATTGAAACTCAACCATACTTGAACAAATACATTGTTTTTTGTTTTTTTTTTTCCTTTCTTTCTTAAGACGCGGTGGGAGGTTTTGAAACGCAAAAAATTGCCATTTTTCTTTTGCTATTTTCTTATAAACAAAAAGAGAAAATGAAATGTAACTTACTATGAAAATAGATAATGTTATTCTACACCAAAAACGTTACTTAAGAATAACCTTCAGTGTTGCAATTCGTAGAAATTTCATTGTTGCCAGAATAAGGTTTTTCAAAGATGTCTGGATTAAGGTAGCGAGTAGAAAAATGAAGTCAACGATATTTCGTGACAGATTATATTATCCGTCTAATGTGTTTTCTACTTTTCAAATAATACTCTCATTTCGTTTGTAATAAAATATTTTTGACACAAAGATATTAAAACTAAATAAAAGTATTTGATATTTAAAATTATTTGAATGTTTTCAATTAATCAAATGTAAAAATTTTTTACTCGGAATAGTTTATTCTTCTACCTTAGTGTTATTTATGTACATTAAAGAGCCTTATTTGAAGTGCAGGTACTGCTTTGGACCAGTGTGCGAATTAATGAAAACTTTACAGGGGGATAAAATGGGGAGGGTGGAAACGTCCACATTACCATGAAAATAAACAGATTCGAAATAATGTTTTTCTTATTGGCCTTCCAGTGTCCCCAGTAGATGAGTCGTTACGCTGGTCAAGTCGCCTTGTAAGCAAAGGGTCCCGAGTTCGATTCCCGGTGGGGACACAAGTGATTCGGATCCCACTGTAGATCCCGTCCTTAGGACGTTATCATCATTCCATGGAAGGCAATGGCAAACCACCATGGGTTCAAATTGCCTAGAGACTTTCGGGTCAAAGACCTGCCTTCGGGCAGAACATTACATCATCATATTGACCTTCCACTAATCGGTCATCGCGTCCTATAAATATTGCTGAGGTATCGTCACTGATATGGCACAGAAAGTGGCTGCCTCTTATGTACTATCTTCTTATGGCATTAAATGTATAGTATTTTGTATGGCATTAAGTATCTTTTGAACCACTAACGATTTTTTTACCCGTTCATCTTAGGTTGCAGCTTGTGTGGCTATGAAGAGAACGTTTAGGGCAGTTATTCTAACACTTGATGAGATAAGTAATGAAAATCGCAGTCGCTCTTCTGAAGCAAGACGTCTATTGAGTGAAGTGAATTTTCAGTTTGTGTTCCAACTCAACTTGTTCACACTTTTTTTTGGAAAGTTGAAAAGATTGTCAGATTATCTACAAAGTAAGGAGAGCACACTGGATTATGCTGTTTTAGTTACGAAGGGTGTAGTGGATTATATTCGAAACACAGTCGAGGAGTTCCAAAAAAAAAAAAAATGGAACGAGTCTTTGGGTATTGCTGAAAATAATGGAATAACTCTAACTGGTCCAATGTCCAGAACACGTTCACTGCCCCATTACTTACGTCAGTATATTATGACTGAGCAAATATCTGTTGAGGACGAAGATATCCAATCCCAAGAAGACTACAGACTTAGAATATTTCTTCCTCCAATTGACAGAATAATTGCAGAAATGAATAGGCGTTTTACAGAAAATACAGGTATTCTATGTGGGATAAGCAGTCTTCACCCTAAAAGTGAGTACTTCCTCTCGTTTGAGAAAATTGAACCACTTGCACGTCATTATGGATGTGATGTCGATAGTGTAGAGGTGGAACTGAAACTTCTCCCGAAAGTTTTGAAACGTTATGAGCAGGAAAAGCAATGCAAAATTACCTGCGTTTCTCAGTTTACTGAAGTGATGGATCGTTTCAAGATTGCTTTTCATGAAATTCACAAATTAGCTGTCACCATTCCTGTATCTAGTTCACCATGTGAGCGTTCTTTCTCGTGCCTTAGACGGGTTAAAAGATATCTAAGAAATCGAATGGCAAACAGTCGCCAAAGCGATCTTTGTTCCCTTTCAGTGGAAAGAAAACTTGTAATGAATATTGCCGTAGAGGATGTGGTAAACGCATTCGATGCTGGACATAAAAATCGACGCATTGCACTTCATTAAAATGCAGGTATAAAAGTTGTTGTAAGCTTGTTCGCACCATGTGATCAGCCCTTCATATTCTAAAATACATTGTGGTTTCTATGGATCATGATGAAGTTTCGTTATTGCTGTCTACTTCTTTATCCTATTTATAATTTATAATTGTTTTCATTTTTTGGTAACTTGAGTTTCAGGTTTAAAGATTTCTGTGTATACTTGTAAGGTCTTAATGATTAAACAATCATGCTGTCGCATTTATCTATTCTTTTAGCAACGTAAGTCTCTGATGTTGCATATAGAGATCACATCAAAAAATCTAATGTGTACAAATTAAGAATGTGAGAGACAATATAATTGATTTGTGTTGTCTCTTGCTTTCTTGTAATGAATTGTTCAAAGATAAAAATGTTTGTAGTAGCCTATTTTTACTTTACCCACTTACGAGGGCCGCTATTTATATTTTGAGCCTAACAGTGAAAAAACAGTAATGTGTCATTGAAAATTGATTTATTGTTTTTCTAAATACTCTCCTTTATGATCAATACACTTTTGCATTCGTTCGAACCATTTGTCAAAGCATTTTTTCCAGTCTTCTTGAGACACCTCCATAATATGGTTTTTGAACGCATCAGCGGCTTCTTCCGCAGACGAAATTCGTTGTCCACGCAATTTATTCTTGACATTCGAGAACAAGAAGAAGTCATTGGATGCCAAATCAGGACTGTACGGCGGATGACCAATGAATTCGATTTTTTGAGTGTTCAAATAGTCGGTTGTTAGACGAGATGTGTGACAGCTCGCATTGTCTTGATGAAAAATGATCCGACGGCGCTTGTTTGTTTTCCGTATTTGAGCAAAGACCTCCGGCAAAAAATTGTTGTGTACCATTCAGAGTTCACCGTTCTATGTTCCTCTAAAGGCACAGTTGCCACATGACCAGTTTTTTCAAAAAAACAGGTGACCATTTGTTTCGATGTGCTTCGAGCGCGAACAACTTTTGATGGATTTGGTTCATCTTGGAACACCCATACAGTCGACTGCTGTTTAAGTTCCGGTTCATATGCATATATTCATGATTCGTCACCTGTTACAATCTTATATACGTCTTTTGAAGCACCGCTATTGTATTTATTGAGCATTTGTGTGCACATATCGACCAGAGCTTCTATTTGAGTTTTTGTCAAATTATGTTGGATCCAACGAGAACAAACCTTTCTCACAGCTAAATGATCATGCAATATTTTATATATGGTGGTGGAACTAATGCCAAGGGTTACCTCAATCTCACAGTATGTTACATGATGATCTTGCAGTATTAGGTTTTGCACAGCATCAATGTTTTTTTGAATAACAACTGATTTTGGACGACCTTCGCGAATTTCGTCAGTGAGCGAATGGCGGCCACGATTAAAATCGTTATACCAGCGTTTCACAGTGGCAAAGGATGGGGCTTCGTCGCCAAATGTGGAAATCAGTTGACCGATGCACTCTTGTCTGGATAATCCACGTCGAAAATCGTAAAAGATCATCGCACGAAAATGTTCATGAGTTAATTCCATTCTTCTGTTGTCACGCAATCTTCAATTCAACGTAAACAACACAAATAAAGCTATTGACAAAACATTTGAAGTACGTTATGGTCAAGAATGTCAGACGTTTCTATGGAAACGTCAAATGGCGCCTAAATAAGATCAGTGTTGCCAAGGCTCAAAATACAAATAGTGGATCTCGTATTGTGTTATTAACGAAAAGTAGAGTATTATCTGTTAGCCTGTGTTGTTTGAACCTTCTTTTATTTCTATAATATTCATGTGCATTCTTGGAGGGAGAGGAGGTAACTATTTAAAGAATTAAGCTGTCTTGAACTCCATCGACTACACACCGTCATTACTGTAAAAAAAAAACTGGTGGTGTAGAGGTAGCGTGTCTGCCACGCGGCATTCGGTAGGTCGAGCGTGGGCACGAACTCCCACAGCCCATCCTAAGTCCTGGATTTCTTCAGTCCCACCAGGCGAATGCCGGAATAGTATTCTGTAAGGCCAGGACAGCTGCTTTTCACATCTTTGTCCCTCCCCTATTTCGGTCTGAGGCTTAGCTAATTAAAGGCTATAAAAGTTCAAATTTGATTATTGTCAAAAAATGTCTACACTGTCCAGTTTTCATTTTCATTGTCCGCCCACCCAGAAACTAGGCCCGCCTCCCTCCGCCCACCCCATCAAGCGTTTCTGGCGCCGTCCCTGGCGTAAAGTTTTTACAAACGGTGTGGTGTGTATTTCTGGAAACATTTGAGGTCAGTTAATTAATGATTAAGAACTGATTAAACTCAAAGTATGGATATTTAGTGAATTTTTGCCAGGTTCGGTACGGACAGGAACAGAGCCATTAATATACGAACGTAATGGTAACCCTATTGGTGATTAAAAGTGGAATAGTCACTGTCAGAGGCGATAGAAAGTCTGACGTGTACGTTTTTCCATTGAATTTTGTTATTTTTATCAATTCGTATGTACACACTTTGTAGTTGATGTTCTTTTTAAAAAGGTGGTAGATGAAACTAATGTTATTTTCAACCTTATTTCATGACATGACTTTTTTTTATTCAGCACGAAACACGGAGCATGTTTTCCATTGCGTTTGTATTCTTCTTTGTTTTGTCACCGGTGTCTCGTAACAATTAACCTCACAAATTTGCTGCTATCTCTCAGGACGTTGAGAGACATGCCACTTTTAATTTTACGACTATGTATGTTTGTATGTATGCAACGGTTCCTGCGTTTTTCGTTTATGTTCAAAACTTCATTCATTACTATATACTGAGTGTGTCATCCATTTACCTCGTCATTTTGTCAAGAAAACATTTACAAGTTTTCAAAGCTCATATACTTCTTTCGGGCTACATAACTATTTTCTTTTCGTACGAACTTTTTTTACAATGTAGAAATAAGCATAGGTAGTCTAGCAAATAAAAACAAATTCAGATCTTTCTGATGGTGTAGCTAGAACATTGAAACCGCTACGCCGTAGTAAGCATTGTCAGTATATTTTAGTGTAAGATTTTCCGTATTAACAATATTGCTTACAAAATGCTTACCTACAAGTTAGATATTAACCATGTGTAAGTTTCTAAGGATTCCGACACTGAACATAGAATGCGACGATTAGTTCCCTGTGCGATACGCACGTGACGTGAACGGCGCATGGGGGATGTGGAGGTAGCGCCACACATTTTCTTGACGTACGGTACAAAGTGAGGTGGAGTGGTCAGTCCCACGCTCGACCGCCTTTACCTTCCCAAGGTGACCAGGAATACCAAGGACACTCCGGTACTCAATTTGATAGGAGGCTGAGTGCACCTTAGAGCGCAGCTGTACGAATCTCCCAAACCTTTGCTTCTCAGGTCCTCCCGCACCAGCTGTGTCTCACGCTGCGGTTGAAGCCATTCCTTTCTACATTTTCCATCCAACGATGAAGCCCATCCGGCATGAAAAGTCCCTCGAGAGGGGAGAGGCGAAATTGAGGATGCCGAATTGCTCACTTAGGGAGTTCAAGACTGCTTGGTGTTAGAAAGTATCAAACCTCTTGCTGCTTTTCTACTGCGTCTACGTTTTTATGTATAATAATAAGATTCTTCAACAGTCGAGATGCATGATTGCTCCTTTTCGACTCCCACTGGAGACAGACTGAAAAGTGGAGATACTCTTGTGCATGTTTTCAGTTTCTGCTTCTTGCTCTCTTCAACAATTTCTCAACGTGACATGTGACACGATCTTTCCTGTTGGTATATGAAAATGTATTAATGTATATGAAATGTATATATATTCTTCTTCATATGGCATTAATCACAACGCAATTGCGCAGATTTTAAATAAACTTGCGCATTTAGAATTAGAGAATGAACTCCAATAAAAGAATAATTGCAGTCAGTAAAAGTTTTTTTTTGTTATTGCTTCAATAAATAGCACTTGATTTATCTTAACGAGGTATTCAAATCTGAATTACACCGAAACTTAGGAATTACTTTGGCGGACCCGCCCCCTCCCCCGCCACTCAACAAAAACAGGTTGTAAACATAGCTATAGAAAGTGCCGAGCGATCGTAGCTCAGTTGGTAGAGCGTTGGCTTAGCATTCCGAAGGTCCGGTCCTAGCCGATGCCCTTCCTGAGCGAGGTTTTCAAGAGATTTTTCTTTAGAAACACAGGCAAATACTGGGATGGTAAAAACTAGATCCTGGCCGACTTTTTACCGGCATTCTCATTCCTAGCCCAGCCTATCTTGGCTTAAGTCAAAGTTGCTAAAGGACGAATTAATTCATATAACTCTAAAAAGATTGACAGTATCTTAGTATGAGGGTTACTTACACGAAACATCCAGGATTAAGATAATCCACGAGTTAGTTCAGGAACCATAGCTAAAATAGTTATACACTGTATGTAATGAATTCCTATTGTCATAATTTTTCATGCCATCTAGTGTCAGTTCAGCCGAACTAGGGATGAAGTAGACTATGCGTAATATCTACGCTTTTAAGCCCTTACGAAACCAAGATGATATAGTGTCAGATACTCAGCTCGCACTCCATGATTTTTTCGCTTTTTGAACTGAACGCAGAGATGATCAGTGCATACTACTAATATTTCTAGTATTAACAAGCTGGCATGAAAAAATAGAGACAAGTGGTTTAGCTTTCTGTATTTTTTTTTTTGCCTATGGTTCGCAAATTAATTCGTAAAGTCAACTCAGGGTTAAAATGTTACCATGCAGCGGACCCTAAAAGAAATTTTAAGCATTGAAAGGGCTTGATGTTCCTCGTCTCAAATTACGTAGCCTACATAGTCTTTGCAAACTGTTTAAGGAGACAAAAAATTATAAGCACAGAGATAGCTGCTTCCACTTTTTTATGCATTCATCCGTGGCTGAATTGAAATGAAGTGTCATCAAGACCTAACCATATCCGGAGGAACGGAAAAGAAAACGGGGAGGGGAATTAGAAAAAATCACACACAGACGAGAAAAAGAACTGGAATGAGAGTGAGGAACGGAGCGAATATCAATGCTAATGAAAAAGAACTCCCTTTTTCGAATCCTTTTTTCATTTGTGATTTGTCACAGTGACAGACAAGGAAAAGTTAACTGGAGTTTCTTTAAAAGTGGAGGAAATCTTCACTTGGATGTGTTTTTGTGTGTGGGCGTGGGGGTAGCGTGCGGTCTAAATTAATTCAAATTCCGTCATCCTTTCTGTGTGTTCGTTGGAAACAAAATTGAGGAATTAAAAAAATACTCCTCCTCATAGAGACAGTTATAATCTTTCAATGAATATTACAATGCTCATGGCATAAAAAAGTTAGTTTGACCTACTGAAATTTAACTATGCCTGGTGCCTATCTTGTGAACTGAACAAATGTGTGGGACGTTCTTTAGAAATACTTTTTTTAAACTACTTAACTTGTAATTTTGGTAATCAATTCTTTCAGTTAATGATAAAAGAGATAGATGATAAAAATATCAAACACTCAAATGGTATGAAATGCTTGACCCTCAATATTAGAAAATATTTTTAAATATGCGTTTTCCACGTATAGATACATGAATCAGGCGTTGTGTTTCCCATATTTAGATAGTTTTCAGTATTTTGTTTGCAAGGGACACACTAGTTTAATTTTCCACTTAATGTTAATTTTGTATTATTGTTTTCCTGACCAACAGGAATATTTTGTTTTTCTAAATGTTTTAAATAAAAATAGATCTTTTGATGATCTGTGCAATTGGTGAATAAAATTGCAGTAAATATTTTGCTAACACTGTAAAATTTCGTAAACTACAGCTACAAAAATAATACAAGGTATGTTATTTCGTACCTGCTGTGTCCTCTTCTTCCTTAAATCATGGGGGCAGAGCCATCCTAGCTCGGTGGTAGTGCGTTGGTGTAGCACTCGGAAGCGGCCGACCATCGTGACTGAGGTTTTCCTCAGTCACAGGCCCTTCAAGATGGCACCTTCATCATAGGCCCTGGCCGACACCTTACGGAATCCTTTCCCTCTCTCCCCTATCCCGACCTGAGCCTTAGATGCCTAAAGGCCATAAATAAAATTCAAATTTGATGATGCGCTGTAATTTCTCATCTACCGTATAAATTGTAGACTTCAAAGCGTCAAATCTGCGTATTTTCTCGTTATTCTCCGTTTCTGTCTTTTTTAATAACCAGGTCTTTGCTCCAGACTGGTGACTCTATCAGTAATCTCACAAAAATGGTGTAACACTGTCTATTTTTTCATTCGCTTCCTTATTATTATTATTATTATTATTATTATCCTGGCTATTTTTGTATCTTCTTTTCTAATTTTTCATGAACATCTTTCATGATCTCAACACTTTTCATATATTCTTTTTTATGAGTATGAGTAAGCAAGAATTCTACATTTGTACACTGAGGTTGAAATAAAAAAATAAACCCTCAATACTCAAAAGAAAGTGGTAAAATCTATACATAATGTCCATTTTAAAACTACTTTGTGCTGCTGTGGACCAGTTCGAGGTTCCTAAATGTTATTCATGTCGTGAACAGTGGTAAGATGCCGTAAAGCCCCGAGAAGGCCGCTAGAGCAGTCGCTTTGGTACAGGATAGACGAAGCGTCCGTAACGTGGCTTAAGAATTGCATATCATGCCGGCTACTATTTTGCTTATCGTGCAGAGCTACTGGCAACTGATTACATATTCTAGAAGGTCTGAGAAGGTCAATTTCGGCAACAGATAATAGTTTCTTGCTGCTTCAGGTATGCGAAACCATCACACCACAGTAGTCGAAGCCAGAAATCTGTTAGAACACTTCTGAGAAAAAAGTTTTGAGTTTTTCAATTCCGATGGTACTACATACAAAACATCTATTTGAAATGCCGGTATCTCTGAGTTTTCATCTGTTAGTAATTTCTATTGACTCCACAATATTCTATATTAATAACAAAATACAAAACTATTACAGTCGTCATTTCATCCAAAAGTGGACCTTCATCTTTATTTCCCTGTACTCTTCATTTATTTTTGCTGCTTCTGCAGTTTCGAAATAATATGACAATTTAGAAACTGAACGAATTGGTCATTTTACAATAAACAGTAGACAAATAAATAGCCTGTGGGGTAATTTTGTCTACCCTTATTTTTATTATTGCAGAAATGAATTCCCTGGATAAAGGTGCTCGTAGACACGGTATTTTTGTCCAAGTGTTGAGATTCAGACAACTGTAATAAGGAAAATGCAGAATTCTGTGGTGCGCTTTGATTTAAACAAAACATGAAAGTCAGTTGGGACTAATGTGAACCCCCATTTTTGAACCAATGATGGTGCTGGCGGATAAGACTGTAGGAGTTCCAGGGCACTTTGTATGTCCCTTTATGTTTGCAATGCAATGTTGAGCGAGGGATGACATATTTCACAGCTGCCTTATGCAGTGATAAAATGCACTACTTGTCATTTCAACGATGGCTTTTCCAATGTCGTCATCAGTAGTCCTTTTGGAAGGTCTTGATAGGCCTTTCTGGTAATTCCATGGCGTTTCTCTAAAATCCTAGGGGGATAATGTTACCTCGACGAAGCTAAGAAAAGGTAAAAACAATTTAGGAGACAAAAGTATGCAATATTTTGCAACCACAATTCATGAGCTTCGTTCCAGTAACATACCTTATCA
>JAGDQP010024064.1:15043-28405 GCA_022664845.1 Lepisma saccharinum | reverse complement strand
TCGCACTTTCTATTTTCAACTTTTAAAAGTACTGAACAATGCATAATAATACTAAAATTTTGAAAGGCTAATATTTACTAACGTCTATGAACTTAATTGATCTGTATTAGGATTAATTAATCTGATAAATGTCCTTAATTATTATATAGGCTGCTTTCCAAAATTATTGTTCTCATTTATATATTTTTAAACATATTTTAAATATGGATATTATTACTAATTCCTCTCAAAATTGATTTTAAGTTTCTTCCTTTCTTCCTGGCTTGTTAAGTTTTCTGGTGTTACTAAAAATGTTGTGTATTGTTATCTAACGTAAGTCCATTAACACTAATAAATTACCCATTAGACAAATGAAACCATAAAGGCAACAAATTTCCGGGGACGTATCTAGGAGGTGCCTGGGAATTTACCCTGTTTCCCTCCTTCAATTACAACACTGGCTTTAAGTGGACAAGTTACCAATTCGTTATCTGAAGCATCCTTCGAGATGTTGCAATTTCTGCTGGGAGGCTTTTGAATGGAATATAATAATTGTATCCTAGTGCCTGTTGACTTTCTCCCATCTCGTAGCCAGTGGTGTAATTAGAATCCCCTTCCTTATAAGCAAAATTCGTCTGTATATCACCAATACTTTGCAGAGCATTGAAACAACTATAAAATAAGGGGCTAAGGTGATTATTACGTTTTAATTCACTTTTCAACTTTCCGGAAGTCTACTACTATACATTATATAAATCAGTAAGTCGAAGGTAAACTAATCTATGTCACTTGTCGTATAGCTCGGTCTAAGTTAATAGATTTCTTAATAATTAGGGCACGCTCTTTTACATTTTTTTTCCGACATCATGTTGTGTTATCAATTGCCAATTCTTTTACAAAACAATGGCATAGTTTTGTATACCTCTAGCAACAGCATGCTCAAATGTACATAATTATGCACCGGGGTCGAGTTTGACAATAAGTGACATAGAGCTGTTTGTTTACCTCCGAAGTACGGAAATCTGTTTCCATGTATACGAAAGAGATGAACCAATATACATTGTTGTTTCAGTTCATGTAAAGCATAAATAATAATTAGTATTTCCTTAATAACAGATAAATGAAATAATATCAATTCCGGAGGTTAAGGCTTTGCATGGAATCACTATTGTTTTTTTACAAACTGAAAACTTTATTTCAGAGTCTGACTTCATAATATCCCTTCACAAAATAATAATTTAGAGCCAGATGTCAAAACGTAACATGAATGTTAATCATCTGACAATAAAGTTTAAAAGCAATGATTACTTAGTGTTTTAGCGAAGATGAATTTCTATAGTTTTTAAATATTCAAAATGTTTAAATATTGTATCAAAATACTGGATGAACCTGCCATCTATTGAGATTCGTTTCTGGCCACCTAACGTTTCAAAACGACATAATTGTTTGTATCGAATTACTCAGCCCTTCCAGTTATTCAGTCAAGTAAATCCAAAAACATTTGGATTTCAATAAGAGAATATTGTTTTCTAAAATCGCTAAGAGAATATTAATAAGATAATAATATTAATAATAAGAGAATATTGTTTTCTAAAAACGCTAGAAGCTTGCAGAAACGCGAAGATAATAAATATTGTTGCACTAACAAACTGTGTTTCAATCTTGCCGATTATACATAGTAATGAAATAAGATGAGAAAGTTATTCCTCCTCTTATACTTATCTTTTCTTTCCATTATTGAGTTACGTATAGTATACATCTAAACTTCACTGTAGTTATGCTTACACAGCACATAATTATTAGAATGATCATTTTCAGTACAATTATTGAACCAATTCCATTCATAAAACAAGTTAGAGCTGCGATTTAAAACGATCCCAAAGTTCTCGGTCCCTTGATAGCATTTAAGCCTCACAATAATTAGTTCTTTTAATAAAATAAGCTGGCAACACTGCTGACAACTGCAGTGCTTAGGTACAGTTAAGGGAACATTACTTTTCTATTGTGTCGAATAATCTGTATGCTATATTTGGTGCAGGTAGTTATAACTGAATGGACTCAATTTGAATAATTGATTATTTCTAAAATGGGTTGGCAACACTGAACTTATACACTAATTAAGACTGCTCCAGCAACCCTGGGCTAATCTAGCTAAGACCTTTGAACGACACCCCAGCCACGTATCTACACCTATTGTGCACGTTCGCAGCAATGACATTCTGGTGTCTTAGGATGGAAAACACTCACAGTATATTGCTCTAGTGTCACATAGGAGTCATGCCAAACTGCTATTTCTAATGCAACGGAACCATTTGAACAATAATTTTATAAACGATAGGTTAGCAGCACTGGCAAAAATATACAACGTCAAAGAGAAAGGTAAAAAATAATGAATGTTTGTGTAGCCATTTGTGTTTTGTAAAATCTTTTTATACTGTATACATCAATGGATATGTGTTGGAAATTTTTACGCTTTTGTCAAGATATGTATTCTACAATGCCATTTACTTCCAAAATGACAAACATAAATTAAACCTATGTTATTCTTCGATTTTGCTGATAAAATTATCCAATGCCTCCATTTGTTTTCAATTTTATTTGAAATAATACTTTACACGACTACCATATATTGTTTTGTTTTAAATCTAACCGCCATCTAGTTTGAAAATACATCTATGGAGAATCGTACTTTGTTTTACAAAACATGCTGTGTCGTATGTTTCCTTATTTTACAGAATATACAACGCACAATAATAATAATTAATCTCTACGGGGAAGTTGAAAAAGAAAACACAACGAGAGAAAGAACCGAACGCGAAACGTGAAACAAATAATCATGGAGATTCTCAATTGAGTGGCAGACTATAATTCAACGACATTTTGATAATAGCCAAATATAATGTTCAATCGTGAGTTAGGTCATATAACGTTTCGTAAAACCTGGAATGTACTCCATTATACTCAGGATTACGCTTTTTACCATTCGCATGGCCTCGTAAACATTTAGAAGGAGACGTTTATAAACTATGTTCTACGAAGCTTATAAATGCTTCAAAGTAACTCGAAATATAACCACACCGTGATTGCTTGAAATGTGTTTGGTTTTAATTCTTAGATGTAATATCATACGTAAGCATAAAAAATATATGATGTACTTTCAGTGAAATCGCAATTCCAAAAATGGTATTTTATCTTATTCTGGATAGAACATTAATCGGTATTACCTTTTGCTCTTTTTTACACGCTTCGATAACAGTAGATTTTAGTTATGTTCTCAGCTTTGTATGTTGTGTTCTTCATTTATTATTGCAATGCTACCCATCAGGTAAATTAAGATACTAGTATATTACACCACTGAAACAGAAAACTGTTCAGAAGAGCTTGGCGCTATAAAAAAAGCTAGTTATAAGATTAGGTTCACCGTTTTTAACATCACGAAGGGATTCATGGGCATGGGTTCCGTTAGGATTTTCAGTTTCGGGGTATGTAAAATCAAAATTGGAAGGCTGGAAGTTGAGTTTTGCACGGTATCATAGATTTTTGACAGTAAAAATGTTTACGTTGGGGCTGCTCTCAAAGATTTGGGGGCAACACCCAACACAAGGGAGATCTGGAGTAATCACTGCTCATGAGTCTTTGCTTACAGGCGACCTTTGTGATTTTGTTAATTCGATTACTGAACAGGGTTAGCGTACATTCAATAAGGCTTCTAAAGAAATACAGGGAACATTTATTTTTATAGACGCAACCTAAAAATTTAAACTAAGAAATAAATAAATAACAATAGAAAAAAGTACAAAATTTATCGGTTTTTGTTGTTTTGATTACAACAGTGTAAAGATATTATTATAAAAAATAATTAACATAAAAAGACAGGTCCTCGGACGAGATCGGCAGCCTAACATAAAGATTTGCAGTCATTTTTGTAATGACTTTTATTAGCTATGTGCCAAAAGTGAATTTGCAAAATAGTGTAAAGATTATTTCCAGGATAGAAACTTAAAGATTTAATAGTTTATATTTTGAAATATTTGAAGTAGATTTTCCAGTTACTCGGAAGCCTACAACATGCTGTTTTGACGATCATTTGTGAATGAGGAGTTATGGTAATAACTTTAACGGAGTCATATGCTCTTAGATTCTACATGAGCCTAAAATCCAGGGTGGGAAATCTGGTGGGATATAAATGTTTCCCCATAACAGTACTACTAACAAATTTAATTTCATACCATCTGTTCATACTTTGCTATGAATTCATTCGTACAGTATCTGTAATTTATTAACGTAAAAATACACCCGGAAAGTTGAAATTTAACTTTATTCAGAAAACTTCTAGCTCCAAGATGAACTTAAAATTGAGATGCAGTTGTTAGTCTGTAAGGTGCTACGTCATTACGCAACAGACTATCATAAATACTGAATCCTCAACAGGGTGGTTCTGAATGATTCTACGTTCTAAGATTTCATACTTATGATATATAAGGAAATATCTACTTCATCTCATTTTTCTTTCCTGATCAACAGTAAGTATGCTTCCCACCTTTCACACTTTACTTTTGTCTCTTAGAATGATTTAGAACTAATATAGTGCTTAGAAATTTTAGTTACGCAAAATCTCATAATGAAAACCACTGCATTCTCTTGTAGTGAACAAAACATGAAGACTCAAGGAATATGAAGATACATTAGAAGCACTATTCAACAAGTTTGTAGACAGGTCTGTGCATTCTAACAAAGTCTATGTTTGTTACCCTTAGCGATAGTTTTTAGACTCGCTACTATATGTGTTTACGATTTAGTTTGTAAGTTTATATTGAGTCTGGGAGAAAGTTCATGGGGTTTCCTCGATAGATGGCGTCAGTTGCAAATACCTCAGTAAACACAGATCGCATCGCCACCACTAAACGCGCGTTGGAAATATGACACTTTGAGCGTTACTGTGAATGTATAAACAGCGAAATTGCTGCAGTGATTGGAAAGTTGTTTGCGTGTGAAAATGGAGAACAGTAAAGTCAAATTGCGCAATATTTTGCAATATGGTTACGATAAAAGGAAGAACGCTGCGCAGGCGTGTGAAAAAAATGTGGTCTGTACGGAGAAGGTACATTATCAAAATCTACTGCGTGGAAATGGTTCGCTCTCTTTCGTTCTGGTAATTTAATGTGAAAGATGAGCCACGCTCTCGTCGTCCAATCACTGAAAATGCTGATAAAATTCTTGAAAAGGTCCAACAGGATAAGCATACCAGCAGTGTCGATATTGGTATGTAGCTAGGCATTGACCACAATACTGTGTTGAACCATTTGCACATAGCTGGCTACTACAAGAAGCTAGATGTATTGGTTCCGCATAAGTTGAGCGAGAAAAACATATTCGACCGAATGAACATCTGCGATGCGCTGCTGAAACGCTAGGAAAACGAGCCATTTCTAAAACGTGTCATTACCAGTGATGAAAAAGGGATCGCATACGACAATCGGAAGCGTAAAAGATCGTGGAGAATGGATGGTGAGCCGTCACAAGCGTTCCCGAAGCCCGGATTGACGCCGAACAAGGTGATGCGGTGTGTGTGATGGGACTGGAAGGGAATCGTCCACCATGAGCTACTTCCAGTTGGTCAGACGATTATTTTTTAAGTCTACTGTGAACAACTAGAGATATTATGCCAGGCAATTGAAAGAAAACGGCCCGAATTGAATAATAGGAAAGGTGTTATAACAACGCCCGACCACTTACTTCGTTGATGATCCGTCGAAAATAGCGTGAGCTTGTGATGCATCCACCGTATAGTCCAAACATAGCACCCTCGGACTATCACTTGTTCCGAACTCTGCACAACTCACTCAATGGAATTAAGCCGGTTTCACAGGAAGCCTGTTAAACCACCTGATTTAGTTTCTCAACCAGAAACCACAGAAGTTCTTCACCGATGGCATTATGGCTCTACTCGCAAAATGGCGAAATATTGTCGATAATAGTGGAGCATATTTGGTTTAAATAAATCCAGTCGCACCCTAACAGAAAATCAGTTGAAATTTACTAAACACGCCACGAAATTTTCCCAGACCCAATATATAGAGACCAAATCTCTTTTACGATTTACAGCCAAAAGCACACTTCTATGTCTCACTTTCTTTGCCACAGGAACATTATATTACTTTCTTCTAGCAGATGGCCCAAACAACTGGCGCTTATTCTCTGTAAGATATTATTACCATATATTGCCACAGGCACACTTATTTTTTATATCATTAGAGGTTCGTCAGAGCCACCCTTTCACTACCATGCAGTCTCTGCTTATATTGTCTATATACCCAACAATTTAAATTAAACCAAAAGGGGAACCCTAGACAACATCCTGTAGTAATTAAGGCCATTGCTAAGGTCGCGGGATCAACCGCAAACACGATGCTGAATGGGAAATAATTAATTAGTACATAAGAATATGGAAACATAAGATAATAGTGGTAATAACGGCACCTTCCTGCCTTATTGCTTAGACTAGTTACAGCCTAGGGATAGGTGGTATGGTTAAGTTACTTCTTCCTGCCCTATTGCTTAGACTAGCTGGAGTCAAGGAATAGGTTTACTCTCATCTGCCTTATTGCATAGACTAGGGAAAGTCAAGGATTTGTGTAATCTGCCTTACTGCTTAGACTCATTGCACCAGGAAAGGTAGAGGGTCGCTACATGCCTCATTACTTACACTAGTAGAAACCAGGTACTTGGTAAATGACCCTTTCCTGCCTTATTCCTTAGACTAGTCGGAGCCAGGAATAGTGCTGCCTGCCTTATTGCTTAGATTAGCAGACACTGGAAAGGTAATGAGGTAGGTAGAATGAAGTTCTAAGCGTGGATGAGAATAAATGGTATTAAAAGGTGAAGACCAATGGAAGATTAGATAATAGCAACAGGTTTATTGGCGGGCTAGATTGTCTGAGGAAGGAAACACACCAAGCGAGAGCGCTTGATGTTATTCGCCCCAAAGGCAGGAGAGATCTGATCTTCGGGGCAGTTGCAGCGATATTTATACCCCCGATTGGTGCTCGGATGTCTCCGGTTGTGATGTCAAACAAATACATACGATCTTACATAACAGCACAATTTGGCCTTATTTATATGTGCACGTGCACAGCGTTCTGGTAAACATAATTTTATAATGCAACGGTGCACGCTGCATGTCTGAACGTATTATACAAATAAAAAGCGCACACAGGATGTCTTAAAACAAAGTGTCTAAAATTAAATGAATTTAAATAATATAAATTTCTTGCTTTTCTCAGAATAATAATATAGAATTGTAACTATTGTAACTGACGATCACTTAGTAAATTGAGAGGCCCGTTACAAGTTTCTGGTATTCTAATTTATTTTTATGGTATATGAGAAGTATTTAGTTCACTGAATTTTATTTCACGCGCTTTGTTTTCCTTTGGATTGTTTTCTGAAATTATCTACGGATTTAGACGTGATTGGTCAAAAACATTTCCTTTTATCCAGCCAAATGAACAGTGAAAAGGTAGTTTCTTAACTAGTAGCGGGAATTCCAAATCTGTAAAATTGTAAATAAATTTCACCATTCAAAGGAAAGACGTATAAGAAGATATTCGATGTGCCACGAATTTAGAGTTCATAGTTATCCATATATTCAATTATAAGTGATTCATTATATGACAACGAAGTTTTATGTACTATGTCACACACATGGGATTTTATTTGCTCTATGATGATTCTAAATGTAATTTGCTGAAACTCTTTGGTTATCAATTGTTTAATATGAAGAACATAGTAAAATTCTTTATCGATAGAAGGTATATAATTTTTCAATTTCCTTTGCGCTAACTCAGTATACTTTTTTTTCTATTTCCTAAATTATTACATGTACTTTTGCTCCATCGCTGCGCTCGAACCATAGTGATTTGACGAATTATTTTCGTTGAAAAATGTTGATAATTTAATAGTCAATAAGTGCGAAAAATAGGCTTTTGTCGAAACTAATAAGTAAAAGGCAAAAAAAAAAGCCAGATGTTACAGGATCATAAGAGAAGTTTTCTCTGAAAAGTCCCCGACCCTCTCCCTCCTGCTTGCCCCCAGTCAACCCGGAACTACAAATTTACATACTTTAAGAAATTGTAATTTATCTCCATAACCAACAGACGTAACGACATGATTATATTTTTCTTATAATTCTTAGATGCCAGGCTACAATTTTTTTTATTATGCGTTGTGCGCTATTACTAGTAGTTTTGCCGTAAGTTAGATCCAAAACGAAAACTAACGATACTTTGTTTTAATATTTACACTTTTTACGGTGTAGCTTGTTACAAACGCACAATATTGAACGAGTGTTCGTAATAAAGTTTTTTCCTATTTCGTAATCTTCAAAATGATGGATATACCAATATGGTTGAACAATTACTATGTTAGCTAGTGAGATAGCAATGACGCACAACAACGTGCGTACAATGTTTTACATTTTATGTGTACCGTATCCACATTAGGCAGTTGTGAGCTGTTGAGAATTAAGACAATTTATCGTTGCTGTGTACTGGCAGCTAAAATAAGAGATGGATCGGTATTGAATTTGGATGGCTCTTTCATGTGATATATCACGTACCCAGATAGCATGCCAGTATGCAACAAGCCTGGGATACTTCAAAATGCTATGTTGGCAGTGGAAAAAATAAAGAAAGTAGGTACTTCAATTGTAAGCTATGTCTGTACTCAGAAAGAGAACATAGAACCTTATAGAAGCTATTGCGATAAGGTTAGTAATATTTCACTTAAATGGAATTTAAATTTAGTTGGTAATTTTATCATTTTGTATAAGCTAGTTTTCTATAATCAGTATTTTCAATTGAATGTTTTAGCTTATATATAAGCGAATCCTTATTTCCACATGTCTGAAATTTCAACCTCTGAACCTTGCAGATTGTTCCTTTCTACAAAAAAAAATATGTTCTGTGAAATTTAAATCAAATTGATTAATATTTATAGGTGGCTCAAGCGATTTGAAGTTTATTACATAGCCTGCCGCAGAGCACAATGCAAATAGTACATGACATGCTATCGCGTTATTATAATTGTTCATTCCATCATGTATAAATTAATGATAAATAATAATAATAAATAGTAACAAAAATAATAAACAATATATTCTAATAAATTAATAAACTTATGCATGTGTACATTTATAAATATGATGATAATATCCTCACCTATAGGGCGCTTATGTCTGGCTGTGCCACGATTGAACCGACATCATCATGGCTGTTTATAGTCTATACTCTCAATCTCGCAGGTTAAAATATTCAGCTATTTTAAGAAATGCATCATAGGTGGCTGATGTATTTTAATTAATGGAAAACACATTTTTGTAGTTTAGATTTTTTACTGACAAAAACTTCTTGCAAAGATTAATAATGTTTTAATAGTGACATACCAAGAAACTTGCTATTACAGCCATACAATGTAAAATGTACATTTAATTTACTTTTTAAAAACAACTCAAGCATGTATTAGCAGCCTATTCTCAATGATATATTTATGTTACAATTGCAGAAGTTGTAATTCGAGTAGTGCAGAAGATTGAGATGACAAGTAGTTTCTAGTTACCCCTGCAGAAGTGATAAAGGGAAGTAAATTATCTTCAGGGAAGCAGGTCCTCGTCCACTTTCTGTATCGTCATAATTTTCTCAAAGAAACGATCAGAACTGCAGCAACCGAGACAGTGGAGCAAGTGCAAGTCTTCTGGTCGCGTTATAGGATCCCTGTCAAACATCGACAAGATTCGATCAAGAAGCTTGAGCATGTTTTCTTCCAGTGGAATGGACAAGAGAAATAAGAACGGTCGGAGCCACATTCAAGAAGCCACATTTTCAGCATTGACTGAGAAATTGTTTGACAACGCACATTCAAATTCCATAGATCCGATGGATAATGAAGATGACAAGATGTTTCTACAACTTCAGCGACAGAAGGGACGTCCTGACTGCATTGAGGAAGTCGACAAGGTGCTACTTCAAAAAGAGAAGGAGGAAGTGAAGAAAAAGTAAAGAGGAAAAAGCAGCGATACAAAGAAGAGGAGGATACGTTATTCGAGAATCAGCAGCGAAGAAAAAGAGGAAGATCCAGGCCCCAGTAAACTAGTTGATGTTCGACTTCGAAAACAAGAGCGCAAAGTGTTATATCATATCAGCTAGCCGCAATGCTACATAGGAACAGACTCAGTGCCAGATGTGCCATGATGATTCTCTTCGAGACATCCAAGGGCTGTGAACAAGATCCTTGGGAGCTAGTCATTAAGAGATCAACCATCCGCCGTCAGCGTCAACAATACAGGCAATCAGCTGCTACATCACATTAAAGACTCATTCAAACCAAACACAATTTTGACAGTTCACTGGGATGGGAAGCTAATGAGTGATATTACTGGAAGCAATAAGGTAGAGAGGCTGTCCATTTTGGTATCGATCATGGGGCATAAGAAATTGCTAAAAATTCCAAAGTTATCCTGTGAGAGCGGAAGGGCTATGGCTCATGCTGTGTACAGTAGTGTAAAAGAATGGGGACTGGAACACTTGATCCGTGCTATGTGTTTTGATACTACCAGTTCTAGCACTGGCCGTTCATCAAGAGCGTGTATCATTCTTGAAGAAATACTAGGCCATAATCTTCTAAACTTCGGATGTTGACATCACATCCTGGAATGGATGCATGCTTAGGACCCATCTGCTCACCAGTTATTCTTGTATTTAAACGTTTCAAGCAACAGTGACCCTCCACGTACCAGGGAAAGTATGAGGATGCCTTCTCAGACGATTTTCTGGCAGCAGAAATTCGTGATGCCCGGGATGAAGTGAAAACCAACTGCAGGATCGTCAACCGCGATATGATTATCGCGAGCTGCTCTTGATAATGTTAATCTTCTTGGGACGTTCACTACCTGGTCCATCAACCGAGATCAGGTTCCGAGCGCCTGGGCCAATGCATCAAGCTCGCTGCATGGCAAAGTTAATTTACAGTCTTAAAGTTTGTTTGTTGCATTCCCAATTTAAGCTGACACACAGAGAGTTGCAAGGATTGCGAGATCTCAACATATTTCTCGCGAAGATCTATGTTAAATTCTGGTTTCTGACACCCCAGGATTCTACAGCAGCTAAAGAAGGATCTCCAACTCCTAAAGCAACTTCATGCTTATCCTCAACGTGAGATTGGTGAAGCAACATCACACAAAATGAAACATCTGTGTATCTGTCAGAAGATTTTATCATCTTTAGTATCTTTGATCCAGATTTAGACTGTAACACAAAACGAGCCATGTTGCAACCTTCAGCAAAGGTGGAAGCAGATGATGATCTATCAATTCGAGCAGAGGTAGAGTTGGCGATGGTAGAAAGTAAGACACGCGTCGATTTTGTGACTAAAAAAAAAACAACAGAAATATATTTGGTCTTCTCGGCATCCAAGATGGTTTCCTCAGTGAAGAACCTGATGTATGGACTGATAGGGATGACTTCAAGGCTGCTAAGGCAATTGTTTGTTCATTGGCTACCACAAATGATCATGCAGAGCGTGGTGTCGCCCTGATACAAGAAGCGACTCAGTCAGGACGCTTTAAGTCTGAAGAACGGTTCTAGTATACGATTCAAGCAATCGAACATACCCGGGAAAAGTTTTCTGTTGCAAGGAAATCAACTTTCCTTCAGGATCAGTGATTGCAAACCTATAAAATAACATAATGGGGTTACTCACATCGGAATATATTGTTCTGTAATAATTCAGTAGCGACTATTCAAAACTTTTGCAGTTGCATTTATTTATTGTGAATAACTAATTGTGTGAAACATATAAAATACTCGAACAATTAGCATTAAGTTTTTATATGGCAAAATTTTAACATTGTTGAGCCACCTCTAAATATTAAAATACCTACGTGATATTTTGCACATATTATGTCTGTATGAAAAGGGAAAGAGTAAATTGCTTTACTTTGAAATTTCACCACATATATAAGTACAAAATATAAATTTATATATATATATATATATATATATATATATATATATACGAGGGATGATCAACAAAGAATGAGACTGATTGATTTACACATGCATTTATTACTCAAACTCTATGTTCACATGATATTTTTCAAAGTACTATCCTCCTGAGTGAATGCACTTTTTATAACGTTCCTGCCATTCCAGGAACACGTGATGAAGGCCATGTTTTGATATATCCTTCAGAATCGCCTCACACTTCTTCACCACTGCTTCAGAGTACTCAAGGTGAGTACCGCAGAGCTTTGCCTTCAGAGATAGAAACAGAAAAAAATCGCACGGAGCGAGATCGGGACTGTAAGGTGGATCTGGTACACAAGTGATGTTGAATCTAGCTAAATATTCCATGACTGGAAGTGCGTTGTCATGATGAGCTCTCCAACCATTTTGATGAAGTTCAGGTCGCTTCTTCACAATGTGCTTCCTCAGTGTGGCCAAAACGGAAGCGTAGTATGCCTAGTAACAGTAGTGGGAGGGGGAACTACATGATGGTAAATCATTCCTCTACAATCAAAAAAAGGGATTACCATAACTTTTCCTGCAGATGGAACAACTTTCGCCTTTTTTGGTGTGAGTGAACCTGGTGATTTCCACACTGTGCTGGCTTGCTTTCCCTCTGGTTCGTAGTGATGTAACCAAGTTTCATCTCCAGTGATAACTGACTGAAGAAACTCATCTCCTCCCTCAGCAAAGGAACGCAGCACCTCACGGAACGTCTCAACTCGCACAGCCTTTTGTTCCGGAGTCAACAGTCGTGGTACCCAACGGGCACAAAAACGATACATATGGAGCCGATCGTGCATAATTGAAAAAAAAATACCATATGGAATTCGCAATACTTCACTTAGTTTACGTAATGTTATCCTTCGATCCTCAGGGACAATCACAGCAGCAGAATTGATGTTTGTTTCTGTCATAGCAGAGGTCGAAACACCAGGCACCTTGCTTAACGTATGAAACTCGTAATTTCTTTGAATCCTTCGAACCACCGAAACACTGTTGCTCGAGGTAAGGTTGCTTGAACTTTTCGTATGTTTCACAAGCTGTATGGTTCAAGCGAAAAAAAAACTTTATTGCTCCATACTGTTCTTCTCGAGTAACCTCCATTGTATGATTGTAGTCAGCACGTTGTAAGCAGTGTCTAACACACAGCGGATTACTCCCAACCTACCGATACGACAATGCTGCCACCTAGTGAGAGTATACATGAAACACGACTCTTTAAACTATCAAACGTGCTGGCATTCGGCAACAAAGGAAACTGCGGTACAATAATCAGTCTCAGTCTTTGTTGATAAGCCCTCTTATATATATATATATATAT
>JAGDQP010024064.1:0-14943 GCA_022664845.1 Lepisma saccharinum | reverse complement strand
TATATATATATATATATATATATATATATATATATATATAAGTGGGGAGAAAGGCTATATTTCCTATTGTCAGTAATCTTGTGGTACCAGAAGTACAGTGCCGTGGAAAGGGTTTCAAATGTCTCTAAGAACTAAACAAATTGGGGAACTCGTTGCTCAGTCAAAACAGAAACATGAGAATTAGTTTTCTATGTTATGTGAGTATATATAAAATAATAACTAATGCCAGTATATACCAGGTGTATTCATAAGTTTCTGCTGGTTTTTGTGGTAAACAAAACAGGTAATTTTCAATTGAAATTAATGTTGTTTTATTCAAAATATTGACCATTGACTTCTACACAATTCGCCCTTCTTTCAGGTAATTGAAGCATACCATGTCAGAGAACCTGCTTGTCTTTTGCGGCAAACCATTCGTCTAGCTATTTTCCAACATTTTCGATATTGCTGAAGCGCTGCTCTGCGAGAGCGTGCCGCATTGATGCGAAAAGGTGCTTCTTTGATGCGAAAAGGTGATACTCAGATGGCGCCAGGTCTGGTGTTGAAGGACCGGCTTCGCCAAGTAAAACCCACGATTTTTTCCTCTTCGGGTTTTCAAAATAAATCCATTTTTCGTCCCGCGTCACAATTTGATAGAAAAGGATTTTCTTTCGTGGCGTTGAAGCAGCATTTCACAAGTGACTTTGCGATTTTCCATTTGACGTTCATTCAAATCGTGTGGCACTCATTTACCCAGTTTATTGATCTGCCCCGTTGCTCGTAAACGTCTGCTGATTGTTTCTTGTGACACATTTAATGCTTTTGCCAATAGCTGTTCAGTTTGAGTTTGGTCATCCTCCAATAACACTGCAATTGCTCGTTTTCGCACTTTTGTGGTCTATCAGAGCGCGCACTGTCTTTCACATTGAAATCACCACTTTTGAATTGTCGAAACCATGTCTCACATGTTCTAATCGATGGAGCGTGTTCACCATATGTTTCTACCAGCACACGATGACTTTCAACAGCTTTTTCTTTTGATTAAATAAGAAAAGCAATGCGTGCCGCAAGTGTTCTTTTGCAGGCACAAACTTCGACATGGCCACTGAACGATAAAACAAAGACGCTAGTGTTTGGCGGACTCAACTTGTGTGTGCTTGTCCTCTAATCAGATGAACAAAATGACGTATGTGTCAAATGAATACGCTTCGTACTTTTCGCTGGCCCCATCTTTTAGGTAAACCGGAAACTTCTTTTGTATACACCTGATACTGAATTAATTAAAATATATCATGAAACATGTATCTGTCAAGAGGATGGTTGTCATATATAGAGACTAACATTTTCAATAACATTTTAAGGATCGTATAATCGTTTCAGATGTTTCTGGAAGGTAAAATATACTCTGCGTGTCGGACACGGTTCATAAAAATAGTTTTAATGATATAACGACAAGGAAACTGACCCTGCTACTCGATGGTTAAGTGTAGTATTCGATGCAGCAGATGTCATAAAAGAAGAGATACAGAGGATGGTTTTGATTGCAGTAAATATCTGGATTTCATTGATAGCAAGTCTGACGGGAAAGACCTCATTTTAGGTCTTCATGGAAAGTGTAACGACAAAGAAGAATGTTTCTGAATCACAGAAAGTTAACACGAATTTCATTGCGATAAACCATGCTATAACAGCAACTGTAAGACCAAAATGATTCCTTTCACTCATGCAAACAAGTCTAGTATTAAACTTTCACTGATTAGATGGATCATAATATCTATTATCTTCCGTTGGAGTATGTGCATCATATAATGGAACTTATGTTTACATGATCTCTGTCATCCATGTTGTGCGATCAAAAAGTAGTAGTGAAAGGTTTCATCAGCATGTGTTTGATAACACAGATCACACATCATATATCACATTCACCCGCTGGATAATTTAAATAAGTTCCATGCTATGGAAGGGATCAAATGAATTACACCTAGTACCAGTATTAACATTAAAGTTTCAACGAAATCAGACTGGTTCTTTCAATCTTGAAGGTATCCGTCTGTGTTAAACCCAAACAAATGTGCTGGAAGTTGCCTTAATAACGTGCTTGAGGATTTCAGTGAACTAAAGAACTGTCGATACCCTCAAGAAGCAACTCACTATATGAATATTTAACCCTTTAATCTGATGCATCTTGTTGGATTAAGGAAGTAATGTGGATGTAATTGCTCCATGGACAATCTTATTAGTTACTATGAAAAGTGTGAGTCTATGTACACGATACCAGTAAAATTTATCCATTTGTATCCTAGTACTATTTACACGGCATTGTGTTTGACCGCAAGTCAAAATAGAAAACTCGGCTAGTCATCATCATCACATTTGACCCAACTATGTAGAACTGCATTGGACTGAACTATGGTCTCTACGCATCTATGGCTCAGACCGGGATGGAGTAGGAGGAAGGATGTGTACTGTGAACCCGAATAGTTCTTTCTCCTTACAACTTTATATGCTGTCCATCGTTTCGTTTAAATTAACACCAATAATATCCGTACTTCTCTTTTAACGATTCCAATTTCTCTTTCAAGAAATAGGTTTAATGATTTAATTCCACTACGTAAAGTTTCACAAGGTCCTGACAAAATTTCTTTAAAATGGTAACGGATTGCTACGCTCTGACAAAAACTATTAAATGTATCCTAAAAGGTTCAATTGAAAATAACACATCCTAAAAGGTATCTTATAATGAAAACTAAAATTACCAAATACATTTATTTTCCAACTAATAGAAATATGACTAACCTTATCCTAATAAATTCTATGAGGTTCTATTTTCTCTTGGTGAGTGTTGAAAAAGCTTACAATTGAAGTACCTACTCTCTATCTCTTTTATCACTAACTATATCGTTAATTTGACATAACTCAAACTTGTAGCAAGCTGGCATGCTACTTCGCTATGTGACATATCACATGAAAAGGCCGTCAAAATACACTACCAATTCATCACTTATTTTACCTGCCACTACACAGCAAAGACAATATGTCTTAATTCTCAACAGGTCACAACTGACTAATGTGGATATGGTACACATAAAAGGTAAAGCATTGTTCGCGCGTTGTTGCTATCTCACTAGCTAACATAGTAAATGTTCAACCATATTCATATGTACATCATTTTAAAGCTTATGAAATAGGCAACAACTTTATTTCGAACACTTGTTCGTTGTTGTGAGTTTGAAAAAAGCTACAACGTAAAAAGTGTAAATATTGAAAGCAAAGTATCGTTAATTTTCGTTTTTGATCTAAATTACTGCAACACTACTAGTAATAGCTCAGAATCCATAATAATGATTTCTGTAGCCTGGCATCTAAGAATTATAACAAAAAAGGGATCATGTCGTTATGTCTATTGGTTATGGAGATAAACTACAATTTCTTAAAGTCTGTAAATTTGTAGTTCCGGGGTGACTGGGGGAAACAAGAGGGGAAGGGGTGGGGACTTTTCATAAAATACATCTGATAATTTTGTCTAACATTTCTGAAAATATCAGCTTTTTACTAATTAGTTTCGATACAAAACCTTTATTGACTGGACTATTTTGATAATGGTAACATCAATGTATCTGGAAGGTGTATGCAAATCTGGATATTAGGTCAAATTTCCTAATTATTTAAAATTGAGCTTAATAATTTAAGAAATCATAATACCATATTAATATAATGGTAACTTTTCCGATCAGATTGATTGTTTCTGCATCCGATTATGTATACAGTAAGCCCCTAAAATAAGTGAGTAAATTATTTAAGTCAAAACAAAAATAAAGTTCCTTTTAAGAAATTTCGAAAATTGCGTAATTTCGGAACTACAGTTGATCAAAGTTATCTCATCATCGTCATAAATGATATCATACGTTGGTACATAATGATTTAAGTGGCGTCGGTTTTGCAAATCACAATCAAGGTAGTAACTGGTGTATCCATTTAAGCCATATTTGTAATTAGTTCAGTGTCGCATAGAAAGGTTTCACAATGTAAAAATTTTATTATAAAGAAATTAAATTATTTGATAGAGTAAGCACATAAATCCCTTCTAAACTGCATTCTTCAATCATTAATAAACATAGATTAAATAGCTCTATTGGTTTTATTGTATTTGTGATTTGCTATTTCAAAAAAAAATGTTAATGATATATCCCCACGAGTCCGTCCTTGGTCACCTGATTAATTATCCGATGTTATAACCATTATCCCAAGGCGGCAACTCCGTAGCTGCTCATTGTCTGCGTTCTTTATGCACTAGTTCTTCACGACACTCGTATGCGTCAAAACTGATTATGACTTCCGGTGTCAAGCTTCTGTAGCTTGAGTCATATTTTCTACAAACTGACGGAAGGAGAGGGAAAAGAGTTCCAAGGTAGAACATTGGGAAAGTGACGTAACCACAAGGAGTAAACAGATGTCCTTTTTTGTGTTAAACGTGATGTGTAGTGTTCAAGTATAATTATTAAAAATTGTGTGTCTTAAAACAACATATTTTTATCGTGTGCAAATATGTTAAACGTAGAAGTGTGTAAAAAAATATTGAAAATGTGAATAACGGAGAATCCATCTAACCGAAGACTATCTAAGCAATTTCCGTGAGCTGTGTTACAATGCTGAAAATCCAAAGGAAAGCTAATGAGGACAATTATTGTTTATAAGCACAGAAGACAAATTTAAAGTTATTTTACCAAAATAATATATAAAACAAACAATGTAGTAACTGCTTTACAGCTTCCTTTATGCCTCAACGTACCATAACACTGTACTTGATGGCATAGAGCAAGAATAATATGGTTCAACAGCTGAGAAACCTAACGATGTTGAAATAGGTATACATCATTGTGTTTCAAGTTTTATTTCATTGCTTTGTTAAATATATTTTCATAATGTTAGATCGGACCGTTATCTACAGTTTACTGAAAAATAAAGAAAAGGGTCTGCATATTTGTTGTTTAGTAACTACATTTTTAACGGCGCTGGTACAAATATAACATGATGCTATGTGGTCAGAATGTATATGTCAGTATGGTTAGAATGCTGTGATCAGTAAAGCAAATATATATATATATATAATATATAGCAGTGCTGTTGTGTACCTTTCAATGTGAATGACTGAGGTCGTTTTAACAAATACAGATTCAATTTTAATATTGAGTTGGTGCGGATGAAATATCTGCTCCAGGTGCGTCATGCCAAAAGAACAAGAAATGAAAATGACCAGGTTAATTGAAGAAGGTGCCGGGTGTAACCGCCCACTATTGCCCTCGTTCAGCCAATCATTGCATTCCGTAGCGAAAAAGAGTCTGAAGGATACGATGTGAAGAAATCCTGAACTACATATTGCACCCACGATCATCAGGGAAGATCTTTCCTGATCAAAATGGTCGAAGAGAGATCGGGTAAATACGACTAGCGAGTAAGGGCTTCATACTACAACTCATGGAGAGACTGCACCGTTCTTTGCGCAACGTGTTGACAGGCATTGTCATGCAACGTAAGAACACCACGTCTGGTGACCTTCCTGAAAGCTTGATGACTAGTTTTCGGCCCATTTCATGGAGGTTATCACTGTAACGATCTGAAGTGATGGTTTTAGCTTCACTGAGAAAGACATGATGGATCACACCCACCATAGACCACCATACAAGCAATAATTCTTCCATGTATGGAGATGTGGTTTAGGACACCGTTCTGGGTGTTAATCACGATCGAACCATTGATCTAAACGTTTATGATTGTCATAATAAATCCATTTGCCATCTGCAGTGACAATCTGAGGCTGGATACCTTCTCACTCATTGCGTAAACGCAGAGAACTGCTCTTCTTTGGATGGCAATTCTTGTTGGCCGGTATCAACTCATGTGGCACCCATGGGACCAAGTATTTCGTCTTACCGATAGCATGAGCCACCGACTGAGAGTGTTATGGTGCGTACCTAACTTGTCTGCAATGACAAGAACACTTTTTCGAGGGTTCGTTTCCACAGTATTCCTGAACAGCTCATTCTAACATGAAGTTGGTCAGTGTCCACGGGGCTTGTTTTGCCATGTTGTGTCACCGGAACGAAATATGACAAACCAATGGCGAATTCGCCATTCCTGTAGCAAATACACTGTTAATGTTTATTGGAGCTTGCTGTGAAGAATGCCTCTGCTTGAATTCATTAAAAAAATCTCCATGTTCTCCATGGTTCATTTTCATACGACCCTGTTCAACAACACATGGCCTCCTAACTGTGTAGGTACCACAGCCTGTTTGCTGGGCGTATAATGAGTTTGTCACGTGAGACGCGTGACTTAGTCAATTCTTTGTTGTGATGCTGAGGGGTTTCTCCACAAGGCATCAAAACACCCATTTCATTCGCACCAATGCGCGACATTTTATTTTTTTTATTTTAAACTCATAATTATACCTTGCATAATATTGATTGTTTATATATCACTAAATTTCAAAAATGTTTCTGACGTTTTTTCTTTCAATTTTTGATTCCACCTAAGAGCAATTTCGTTGTGTATTCTTTTATTTGTAGTTAATACTATACATATACATCTTGGAATGCCTAGTCAAGCCGTCCATATGTACACCAGTAAGAGTAAAGTTCAATATCTATATAACCATCATGTTGTAACCGCCTAGCTGGTTAAGTGGTTTCCGTCGCTGACTGCTGCTTGTGGGGTCCTGGGTTCTATTACTTGCTATTTCAAGACATTTTTTCCGAAGCGATCTGGATCCTAGCATCGTGATGCAATTGGGAAGCTGCTCTGAATAAAATATAGTGGATCACAGTTGAAGACCTAAATTGGAAAACATCCCAAGTCCACATTTTTTTCGTATTTTCATTTTTCTATTTTTCTATGTTTCAAGGGATAACCACTTGCATAATATTACATCCTAACTCTAACTAACCAACCTTCTTCTAATACAAAATAATTTTGAATAAAATAACATCTCCAAGTTTTGGACTGTTTTTGTTCTTCCTGAAAGAAAAATACTCTGGTGGACGCAGTATGTTTTACTATTCAGGTCTTTAGTTGAAAGGTATATATATATATATATATATATATATACTCATTTTGATATTAGTTGTTCCAATTTTGCTCATTGGTAGCAAGGTACGTACAACAGAATAAGTGAGAATACTACCAATCGATTGGTAGACCTGTATTTCGTTTAGACTTCAGTGTTTTACATATTATGTAATGATTGACAGCTACGGATAGAACTGATCACAAACGCGTGAATTTCTGAAAACAGGCTAAGGTACAAAATAATCATATAGTATCACTTCTGACCAAATAGATATTTTTGTGTGTTTTGTATACATTACAGGATATTTCTTTCTGTATTGCTTTATATTTACAACAACATTGCATATGTGAATATTATCTTTCAGAACAATGCTTCACGTAAATAAAAATGATGCATGAAACGTCTGAAGTTAAAAATAAAATCTAGCCCCACCTGTTATCCTCCGTAATAACTTGGTAGAATTAAAATAAACAAACTCACAAATTGCCTAATTAATATGAGTTACAACACTCAAAGAAAAAAGGGTGTTTGATTTCGAAAAGTAATTGAAACTATAAATTCACGTATGCTGTTGCAACGTACTGCATAAAACTTGGTGTTTTGATAATATACTATATATTCAGTGCTGAATTTGGGTCGGAACTTGCCGAAACGGAATTTCGACATAATTTTGACATTTTGGCCGGCATAAAATCAGGAAGGTTTCACGTAAGAGTCGAAGGTTCCCAGTTACTTCCATGTATTTAATTAAAACCACTATTATTCGGTTACTTTTTAGTTTTAGGATTGAACTTTTCTGAGTGGTTACCGGTCATATGTAGTACTTGTTACGATTGCAAACTCATTATTTTTAAAGTGCTACTTTAAAATACTAATATTTTAATTCAACTACACTACATTGGGTGTAGTTGAATATCGACATGATGTAAACTAGGAGAGAAATGTGTTAATTGGCTCTTTGGAACATCGTTTTAACGCTGTATTTCTGCATAATCAGAACACATTTGGTCTTGTGCAGGTAGCATGAAGGAAACATACGAGAATCCTTCTACGAAAAATCACTTAAAATACGACTGGACCACACGTTGCGATTTTAATGAAATTATGTTGTCAATAGGTTTTAGAGTGTGTCTACTCAAAACTGTGCTCCTTTTGTAAGTTGGACAGCGCTGACAAGAAAATCATTGAATAATGATGTAATGGAATATAATTATCTCATAGATAGGGGAATTCTCTATATCCCTCACCACTTACTTCAGATATGATTTTTCTACGAGGGGCGTCCAGAAAGTAATTTTCTCTGGACCCTCTGCATAAAGGAAAAATAATTTCAGGGACAGATTTACGAGAACAGATGCAACAATTATTGGCCTATATTTTAGGATATTCTCCTCCTGATTGAGAGATTTCTTATACCATGGGATCAACTTTTGTAACCTTAATGGGTACATGTCTCCGCCTGAGAACGGAGAAAATGTTACATTTTCGTGAAAATAAAAACAGAATGTCAGTGGAAATTGCTGTTTTTCTTCTGCAACGAAGCGAGGGCTCTCCACAATGCACTGGTCGTCCGTAACTACGGATGGCCACTCAATTCGCTCCTTACCATGGGTATTTTGACGACCTTCTGAAAGTTTCTTGTACCAGCGACGCACTATCTGGTTGCCCATGACATCCGGCCCATACACTTGATAGCTGCTATATTCTATGCGTTCTAAAACTTTATCACACACCTAGCCACGCAGTCGGCGAGGAGTTGAATAAGAAAAGCCATCTTCAGCCGCTAGAACAGTGATATTATGATCAGTCTGTAGGTGCTGCCTGATACATACGATTTTCAAGTCATGTATCTTTTACGTACCTGCACTACCCTTACGCCCGTAAGGGAAGCTTACTCTCTGGATGGCCCTCGTATGTCCACTTCGTATAAAATTGGATCCTTTCAAAACCTTTCTTCTACCCGATGTATACGTGATGTTGCGTGTCATTATACGAAATAAGAGTGCTCTCGTAATACTGATAGTAAAATAAAAAATCAATATTTCTAAACTGCCAGACAAAAACTGTAATCGGAGATGAGAAAATTGAAGATATATTAGAACAAGTTGAAAACTCTGCATGGAGGCATGGAGATCATCTAAAGCTTTACGCAAACATGCTAAATATTTTTAAAAAATATGAAGGTATTCTCTGAGCAACAAGAAAGAGAGTGAACTGTGTATGGTGTTGTGTTGGGGTAGTGCCTTACATATTCTCGCTCTACATGGCGGATTGAGGTGGGGTGGTCAGTCCCAAGCTCGACCGCCTTTACTTCACTACGTTCCTAGGAGTTTCAAGGGCACTCTGGTACTCAGTTTGATAGGAGGCTAATTACACCTCAGAGCGTCAACCATGGAAGCATAGAAGAAACTTCTCCAGCACCGTGACCGAGATTCGCAATTTAGCGTGCTATCGCCTCAGCTACGACAACTTTACTCATGCTTTTTAGGAGATATCATCAAGTCATCAAATACCGCGAGTTTGTGACAGATGTCCTACATTTGTCCCTCGAAATGCAAGTTTTAATTCTCACTTGATACCTTCGGGACAATCTTCATACCGACGACGGGATGAACCCGGAAAGTGTTTCCACTAAGATAGCTCTGCAAAGTTAAAATGCTACCGGTTATGGTAGAGAAACGTTGGTTATTTTTAACATTAGATACTCAGGACATATATCAAAGAATCCGAGTATGTGCCATAGGAACTCAGCATCTCCCACATTTTAGGGTTCTGGTACTAACGAATAATTTTATTGTGTGTTTTTATCTTGGATGACAATTCAGTGGTGTGGCATTGGCATATAACACATTCTTATTTCTTTCGATACAGTAGTTATTGTTTACAGGCATTCAACGGCTACATAGGGTTGAGATGTTACCCAATTGTTGAATTTCAGTTATTTTGATGATCCAATGAGTAATCGGTTTCTAATCTGTACTACGTGTCTCCGTTTGCCGTACCTAACCTACATTTTCGTAACTTTTCGGAGCATTTTCTAAATAAGTAATATTTGGAACCACCAAAAAATAAAAGAACAACATACATTATGTATATTTAACACTACAAATGGCATCTTTTTTTTTAATTTAGTCCTTATCAATTATCATTTCAACAGTTGCGTGTTTCTTGTAAGTTAGGTTAATGCCGATATTATAGCAGAGACCGAAACTATTCGTTCTGAAAAGTTGACAATTTTCATCGTTTTTATCTGCGAACATAACCAGAAACAAATGCTTAACTGCGAAGATAAATCGTATATGACAAAACCGTTAAATGTTAAATTAAATGCACTTTAAAGCGAAATAAAAGTAATTTTCCCCATCTGACATTTGTAATTTAAATCAGCTTTAATAAAATTGGATCTTTGAAGATAAGAGTCGATATCTTCACTAGTCTTATTTTTCTGTTTTTATTTCAACTTCACTATTCATTGACCACTATGTTCAAGAAGAAGAATTCATCATTTTCCCGCTCTTTTTCCGCCATTTACCAGTACCTTCAATTTCAACCACTATGTTCGAATTATTTTGGCATTCCATTTATCGAATTCTACCTTTCTCATCCCTCGTTTATTCTGCCTAATGTTTTACCTAACGTTGTGGCTCAACCGACTGCTTCGTTTTTAGGTCCCTTGATAACGAAACTACAATAAAAGGGACCTAGTATTCTCGTTCGTGGTATCTGTCCGTTCGTTGCCAGGTAATTACAAGCAAGTTTAGTGAGTTACAAGGAGTAGACATATGCTTTACGCGTCGTTCGAAATAGCTTATTTGAACTAAATCAAAAGTTGCCAGAAGCCACCAGTCTTGATTGGTGGAGTTGTTCAGTGTTGCTAGCCCATTTTTAAAAAAAAACAATTGTTTAAATGGCTTCCATCCAGTTTGAGCTAGCAGCTAGATTTGTCATAAAAATTGTTTGATATAACACAATATGTTGCCAAACAACCCCTCTGCACGCGTTGCCAACCTTTTGTTTTATAAAATTATTTTTGTTTTCAAGTTGGTTCCATTATTTTAGTCATGAGAACACAAAATTTGGCATAAATATTGTTTCACTCAACAGGAAAGTACTGCTGTAGTTCCTGCTCCCCAGGAACCCCGTTATCAGTGTTGCGAGCAAAAGCTAAATCTCATGAATGAATAATAAGGCGTAGAGTGATGCTTGAGGTGTCGTTTGAAAGGCCTTATACAGAGTAGCTCAGTCAAAGTGCACGTTAAGATAGCTAGCAATTGTGTGTATATGCAAAGTTAATTTTCGTAAGGAGCGGAAGGAGCAAAGGGGACCTGCCTACAGACTACTTACATGAAATTTCCGTACAGTTAGAGAAAAACATTTCTATAAAAGGAAAAGGAAATATAATATGTAGCCATTGAGATTCACTAGGAACCTCGTTGTCAGTGTTGCCAGCCCATGCGAAAACTATATATCATGAACCAAACCTATCAAAGGATCTAACCTTTTACGATTGATGGTATAATCGCAGCTCTAACTTATTTACCAAATAATATTATTGCGCAATTTTTGTTTTTGTTTCATGTGTAGCAGTATGCACAGCCGATGATGTAAATGTTAATTACTTTGAGATCACAAAATACTGTTTTATTTTCTAATTGCCTGTGATTACTGTTGCCTTAGGGGAAATTAATTTTCGTGCTATTGACTTGTCAATGAAATGCCAATGCTTTATATTTTGTCTGATGTGAGTCTTACAATCTCGAGAGAGCGCGAATTTAATACATTATAATAAATAAAAGGTTAATACGAAATTTAAGTAAACATTTTTGGAGGGAAATATTGTTGTGCCACAATATTTATGTTCCTAAAAAAATTGCATCCATGAATGTATTGTACTATTCCACAATATTATTCTTATGTTTTACTGATTTTAGTAGATTTTTGTGGAACTTGGTTTCGTTGTGGATAGCATATCGAAATATAGGTCCATTCTATGAATATGGACAACATTATAAAATACGCTGCTCTCACATTTTCCCAGAAATCAACTACGCGTGCCATCTAGGGTGATATCAGGTCAGATGTACGAGGGCTAGTTTTTAAGTAAGTTCCGATTGCCAATAGAAACAAAACTAGTAAAGTTATTACCATACATTATTTTCTACATAGTTACCATGTTTGTTTAAACATTTATCAAAGAGTTCGACAAGTATGCCCACGTCGTAAAAATCACCCGCCTGTTACCGATTTTTTTATTCAATTTTTGAAAGGAAGGAACGTGTCAGCAGAGAAAATTCATCGCCAGATATGTGTGGTTTACGGCCCGAATACAATGAGTGACAGCACGGTGCGTAAATGGGTGCGATCGTTCACGGTCGGGCAGGACAATGTTCGTGAGCAATCGTCAGTTGGTGAGTGCAGTTGAAGCAAAAATCCACGAAAACTGGCGTTTCACGATTTCCACATTGTCACTGGAATTTCCTGAAGCAGGTTCTCGCCGGTCAGCGGTTTGATAACGATGAAGAAGTCAAAAAACCGTTGAAAATTGGCTTCGGTAACAGGTGAGTGATTTATACGACGTGGGCACACAAAAACTTGTCGAACGCTTTGATAAATGTTTGAACAAATATGGTAACTATATTGAAAAGTAGCTTAATATGTACAGAGGAAAACCAAAAATGTATGGTAATACCTTTACTTACATTTGTTTCTATTGACAATCGTATCGTACTTAAGAATAGCCTTCGTATAATACACTTCCATAAGTTTTGGTATTACACTTCTTCTCAATAAATATCTTATTTCCTTTATTCATTTTAATAAGCTGTTTGGCTCCCCGTCGCACACTCAGAACAATTAGCAACATATAACGTGATTGAGTGTAGATGGCCTCCTTTAATTTTAACCTTATACTATCCATTATTTGAAAATATTCAATAAATTAATGTCACACAAGTGTAACTTTTTATAAGTCCTATTTCTTTCGTTTCGTATTTGTAAGCATCCAAGAGTACACAAAATGTATCTCTTTTCCGTTTTGCCAGAATGGAATTAATTATACACTGATAATATCATAGAAGCTGATTCCCTCTAGAATTGTTGATATCTTTGATGGAAATTATACATTAAGTATGGCATGAATAAATATTTAGTTCTTTGTGCAGTTGGAAGGTACTTACAGCACATATACTGTGTACCCTTATTTCTATATTGCGACATCCGTAGAAATGGTAAATTAAAGATACCACAGCATTATGTAGTAACATTGAACGAATTAATGCTATTCCTGATGCTGCACACTTACATACGTATGTATGTTACAAACTTATAGCTAGAAATAGGATTTATATGAAGGTTTAACGAAACGATTTAAATGAATATCACACCTAACGACAATGTTTTATTACTATAAACGATTTAATAGAACTTCATATTTTCTGTGATAGTCGAAATATTCTTTTAGTCATGATTGTTTAATGTGATATAGAGCTGCAATCCACATCACGTGAAGTAATACGAGCATGCTTGTATGATGCTACACTAGGGTGGGGCGAAAAATAAAAAAGTTTTTTACATTGACTTCTAATACCTGCCAAAAGTTGTCTTTTGTGATAGTTTGTTAATGAGCAAAATTTGACTAATATCGGTTAATATCTTGAGGGTGCGCTGGTGTCGCTAAGTTTTGTTATAATTTCTCACCTTAATTTCATGGCTATTTTATGGAAATTAATGCCTGTAACCAATTATATTGCCTGCAATTTACTCTTGGGAGACCTTTTTGTATTAACAACATATTAAATATTTCCCTCACAAATTTTGGGCGATATCTGTTAGCATTTTGAGGAGGGCGCCCTATTTTTGTTGTGAAAATGCGCAAAAAGTGCGAAATATGAGGAGGCGCTGAAATGAAGTCCTTAGCATCATGTTAATTTCAATTGTTTTGAGGAAGTCATGGCCGACTGAATCCACCAGGCGGTGATTTATTTTCTTTTATCTAAAAGCTCCCGATAGATGGCAGGCACACATTTTTACTCCAAACCGTTTAGCTTGTTTCGTTACAGTATAGACAGTAATTATTTGGTTCTGTGTGATTTATGAAGAAAAATGTCTGTCATATTACTTGTAGCATAGGAAGAGAAATTCTTGAAACCTTACCTGTGATTAAGGTGATTGATACAACTTCTCACTGTTGCCTGTCAAGAAATTAAAGTTAAGGATTCAAAGGCATTTCAGACAGCCTTATACTTAGAGAGTTCGCGAGAAATTTGTGCAAAATGGAATGTTTTAGTTGATTAAATAATCAAGGCAGTATTTCGGACATAATGAGCAAAGGAAGCATGAAGAAGGAAAATTCCCTCGTTGGATTGAGTGTAAAACAAGAAAGGAACTAAATGATCCCATTTTTGGAGCCACCAAAACCTTATCTGATTCGGTGTTACCAACTTACTAAGACGTGTTTAAATATTATTTGTTCATTTCGCATGAAAAGAAACCATTTGATACTTGCAAAGAGGCTACCGTGGCTGACATTTCAGAAGTTGTAGGTACGAGGTTGGAAGAAATATGGCACCGATCCTCTATTTCTATAGCTTCTCATACACGAACTCTTCAGCTGATTCGAAATTATCATGACAAGTATCAAAACCTAAAGGAAGCTAGTAACAAGAAAGGTGCTAAATCCGATGCACTTAATGATAAGGTAAGGTTATTTTGTGCCAAAGCTCGTCAACAACTTTTCGATATCGCTTGTTGTAAATGTGATTTCAGTGCATGTAATTGTGATAAGTCTTGTAAAGTCCCTGTCAAAGAGCAAGTTTTCCTTTTAGATCAGCGTGGAGAACGGAAAATGTATATTGGAAATGTTGATGTCCGAACCACAAGGAAACTGAAATGGAAAGAAA
>JAGDQP010024063.1:18375-28406 GCA_022664845.1 Lepisma saccharinum | reverse complement strand
CATCGCGTAGAATGAAGAAAAGTATCTAATCAAACTTTACCTAAACCATCTTCGTTTTTTTGACATTATGTTTGTGATTTTTGTAGCAAACGTGTTATTCATAAATCATAATAGAATTCCTCCGCATGCTGCCCTGCAACTCGAGTGTGTATTTAACGAAATAATAATGATATATGGCTCTTCGTAACACTTTTTTGGATTACCGACTCTTGTTAGGTATTTATAGAATCAAGAATGACCCGTTATGCAGGCTATGCCCCGGATGAGAAATCGCAATGCTTAGTAGGCCTACATTATTTCGGACCAGCGAAGTACTAAAGACGTTAATCCCAGTTAAAGATGACTGTAACGAATAGAAGTTAGGGTAACCCAACCAACATAAACTTCAATATTTTGAAAGATCCAGGGGAGTTTTTAAAGAGTAGCCATCTTTTTAGTTTTTGCAATTTGGAATTAGGTATTACTTTAGCTTACGTCGAGCATGATTTATCCGAACGAAATAATTCACAAGCCCATGAATCGGAATCATGGTAATGCTACATCATGGTGACATGTTTATTTACATATTACCATTAAGGCGATGTCTTACAGCTGAGTGTGTTGGCATTTCTCCTATCCTTTAACATGTGTTTCTTTTTTATTAAATATCTCAATACCAATTAAAAGAAAAACCATAAAATTTGGCTGGAGGGCAATTAGTATGTTTTCACAGCGATCAGTGATCTCACTTCATTGGAAATTGTAGTTACAATTAATGAAAATAAAACTTATTTTATTTTGTAATGAAACCAAGACAAGATGCCAGCTTCAAAGCTTTCACTCGATGCTACTACTACATAACCTTTAAAAGTTCAGAAAATTATTAAATTGATATGATTACATGAATTTGTGTGACATTCCAATAGAGAAACATTTAACGTATACAGCTTTTACTTCTAAGTATCTTGATATGTATATGGCTTATTTATGTTCACATTTCCACAGAAAATTGTTTCAACAAATTGCTGAAATTTATCCTATGGTACTCTGTATGACCTTCTGATGGTGACGTCATTTTTAAGCTGTTAGACCTTATTATCTAGGTGGCCTTGGCACTATCCATCTTATTTATATTACTAATGTCAATTGCAGCTGCATTCCGCAATTACGAATTAAAACAGGATATGTTGGTATTCAGGATGATCCTTCTTGTTCATATTATTTACTTAACAGTTGTAATGAAATACTTGTTTATTGGTCGGTAAACCTTGGACTTCCTCCTTATTTATTGTCAAACAAAGTAATCTTTTTTATAACAACCTTGTTAATCGTTCGTAAAACTCGTCCCGCTTCACAGTTGTTTTCGTTTTCAATTGTTCATGCTTTTCAAAGATGTCGCTATATTCACAAAATGAACAGCGTCCAAAATGCTTCCTCTGTGGAGTCATTCCGAAGCGTCCTTCACATGATTACTTTGGTTTCTCAGCGAAACTAACGAAGGAAAGGAAGCATTTAGTATTGGCCCATAGTCTTTCAAAGACTAATTGATGGTAAACAATAAAACATGGAACGGGGATTTCACACCGTTACAATATACGGTGGGAGCCCAAGTTCTCTATCTAAAAGCGATACGGGATTGACTGCTGACATTGAAAATTTAATGAATATATGAAGACTGGGAGCGAAGGACACACTTAATCTCGTTTGTCCAGTTCCAGTCTAAACTAATTTGGACCAAATTTTCTAGTGTTAACTCATTCCTTTTGCTCTTCATATCGCTGTGGGGCCCATTTTTTGATTTATGACTTAATTCCTGCAAGAAAGAAATTTACCATGATATGCAGAGTATCAAGAATTGAGACATAAATAAAAGAAATAGGCAGCACAGCGACAAGGAACGTAAAGAACTGAGTTAGAACTGAAAATTTAGTCCATATTCGAGTAAACTGGAAGTAGACAAACGAGGTGAAATATTTGTTCTGGGCTGGGTTGCAAGAAAATACTTAAGTGTAAAATCTTGCTTAAGTCAGTCCATCGAGCTCTACTACTACTTAGTATTAAAGATAGACACCAGAGCAAACGTTTAAACTTGTTTGTCCACTTACAGTCTAATCCAATGTGGACCAAATTTTCAGTTCTAACTCAGTTTTATACACTTCTTATCGCAGTACGACTCTTTTTTTTTATTATTATTTATTTATTTAAGTTGTCACTCCAGTGTTATGTAGAGTTTGATGGTCTGCTTAAGACAGATTTTACACTTAAGTATTTTTCTTGCAACCCAGCCCACTGCCGTCTATTTTTCGATACTAAGCAGACATTCCAGTAACGTTACGACTAGCGCGTTCGATGTTGGGGACTAGAAGCATTGATCTATGCTAAAGATTGACCTGGCAACACCTAATCAATTGTTTTGTTCGACTTCGTTTTGTTTTCAGCTCTGGAAGCTGCTGGTCCTGTTGTGGAACGTGGGAAAGTATTTAGAATTTCGTTTAAATATCTAAGAAATATTAGAGGAATATTCAAATATGGTAATTATATTCATAATAATTACTTTCAGAGTTTGCTGTGCCTGATAATGTGATTTGACTTACTTGTGTTATCTCTCGAAGCAGGTGGAAGAATCGAATTTTAAATGTTCGGTCGGGGCAAAGATATATGGATCAAAGATTTTTTTGATTGATTCTTGTAGTACTCTACGAGAGAAATATGATGGTACGAAATTTTTTAAATTGGAACAGTGAAGAAGAAGAATTATAGTGAAAATTATATTATTATTATTAAAAATGCATGTAAAGCTGCAAACTGAAGTGGTTGTTTGCGTTTTTTTAAAAAAATATAACTACGTGATGTTTTTGTTGACTGTCAGGTCTGCCATGTGATGGCATGCTAATGAATGCGATATTATTAAGCAATTAAAAACATGATGAATGGTACAAGAGACGGATTGTTATGTGTTTTGTTCACCAATCATAGCCCTCAGCTACCAGTTAAAAGGGGAAGACTACGCCGTGAAACTCCGTCGGATAAATTTTAATTTTGTTCCCCCAGCTATTGATTGAGCCATATGTACACTCATCATATATTTATTTGCTTGTCAAGAATTATCACACTTATACATACAGCGACATCGAGCAATCCAAAATGAATCAATTTTAGTTTATCAACCTCAGTTTCTTGCAGTTGTTGACCCATATTTACGCTCTATACAACTAATTTCCTTGCAAATAATTGTGATACCAGAATTTCTACCAGAATATATTCATTTCTACCTGAAAGAAATGAATTAATTCATTTCTCTCTGCTTCTGCTCACCGCTAGCGGTAACAAGCAATCAAAAAAAGTGTCACGAAAAACCGTGTCGGTTAAGTTCCGCAGAACCGATCCAGTGAAAATGAGCAAAATTTAAATAAAGGTACATTAATCACTTGTGAAAAAAAAAAAAAAATCTATAAGAAGTGTGTGAAATTAGAAGAGAGATCAGTTGAATGTTGGACTACTAAGAGTAGCGGAAGTGTTGAGCCATGAGGTAGAGGCGGCAGTAAGCCATCCAACTGTAAACTGATTGTGCCCACTGTCTAAAATTTCAAAATGCGTATGTATAAAAATAATCTCACTCAGTCGAGCTTAACGTGTAAGTAGTAAAAAAAAGAAGGACGAAAGCTGATTATGTATTGAACTACTCCTTACAGCTCAGTAATGCATTAACTAGTCAACATGTCGCCCGCATAACAGGGAAACAAGATGTGGCATTAATTTCAAGAAGTAACATTAAAGAAACTCGTACTCTTTCCATTCACGTGTAGGTAAAGCAGTAAATAGGCATAGGAACTTGTAAATTATTACAAGGAACGTAACTAATGACTTCCATACGAAAATGAACAGGAGGTAATTGGGAGGGACTTTAAATTCCGCATCCACGTGTTGAAGGTGATGTACATTGCATATAATAATAATAGATCTAACTTTACTTTTGTCTAACACTTCTTCACTCGACATACTGTACCTGATGTGTTAGCAAGTGACGCCATTAGTATTCCTCCGCCTGCAGCCATATATTTTAACGAAATCATGACATAGTACTTTTTAGATTGCTAACTATAGCTGCGTGTCTAAAGAAGTGTTGGTGATAATTATTTTTCATGTAAATAAGAGGTATAATGTGTACATATGACTTAATAGCAGGAGTAAAGAAAGTAAATTTAATCCAAATATGTAGAGTAATACTAATGGCTTTTTTTTATGTTATGAATGATCTGAATTTTGGTAGGTAAAAGAAGATGACAGGTTACCTGGACAGGCGCAACCATGTTGTTGGTCTGTACACGGAAACTCCAAAGTAACAAGAATGGAAGACTTCAGCACTCATATACGGTAGATACATGGCATTTCTCGTATAATTCTTACATTTTCTAGGCTATCTGAAGTAAAATTAACCTAGTTCGTCTTCATTACTTTCTTCAATGACGAACTAATTCTATGGCTTACGGCACTCGCAGGTTTATCGCCACAGCAACGAACTGTCGCAATTGGATTGTATCCTGGGCAAGATGAAGTTAGTTTTCACTAGGCCAACCAACATATAACTCTCGAAGATCCCTTTTAATTGTTGTCTCCTCAACGGGTCTTTACCTCCGGCTTACTACGATGGCCTGCGCATCTTATCTGTTGTAATTTCGTTTTCTGTATAATAAGTTCTTGATGATAATCGCGGGGTTAGGATTTTCGCATGCGTTGTCCAATGGTAAGCGAATTTCTTTGATAACCTTTTTATATATACTCTTTGTTCTGATCTCAATCTTAATTGATATGTATCTATTTCCGTCATCTGTGTTTCGATTTGTTATATGTATTTTGTATCTCTACGTTCACTTGTAGACATATATCGTCCCCCCATTAAATTTAAATCATCCACGTATACGAACAGTTGGTTCAGTCCATTCAATGTTATTCCCATTTTGTCTTCTTTTATTTTTTGAATCTTATATTCTAATGGAAAGTTAAAAGTAAGGCATCACATAATTTCAATCCGCTGCGAATCTAGAAGCTATCTCACATACTCTGCTTATGAAGTAGCTTGAGACATACTCTCAATAGCTGAAAAAGTTATATATTTCATTATACACTTTGCACATCACCTTTAACACACACAATATTCTCGGCCTGAGCGCGGATGCATCTAAATAGTTCGACGAACTTTTCGCTGTTCCACTCATTAGTTTACACTACCATGGCACGAAACTATGTTACATTTTGCGTTTCAACACTTTTACGCGCGGTGGAAAGATTGCATGCCCCGTGTAAAGTGTACATTTTCTGGGGTAGATAAAGTAAAATTTACCAAATGTCAAAATCCGTAGTAGTACATCAAATGACGTGTTATTTGCGTACGATGAATTTCGTCCATCGTTTTGTGAGACAGAATTTACAAGATTTCGCCCCCCTCAATACAAGTCGTAACGCCGTGGAGTTCGGATCGGAAATAGGTGGGCACGCGGATTCGAGCTCGCGGTGTACTATCCTGACTGAGGTTTCACCAAGCTAATGCCGGGAATGGTATTTTAAGTAAGGTCCTGGCTGCTACCTTTTCTTTCCCCTACCATACCCTGGTCTGAGCATGGTAAGCTATACTAAAGGTCAGGAGTAAGTTCAACAGAATTTACAGACTAACGTGAGAACTTTAATGGATGGACTTTTTATGAACAAATATGGATTAACGTATACACGTTTCACAATTCCCATTCACTGCTTTAAGTAGCGGTGAATGGAGTATGTGGCAAGTGATGTCACCTAGTCAAATCACCGACTAGTATTGGGAAAAGTGATTCGGAGCTGCTGGAAACCACTAACACTTGAAGGTAACGAAATTTCAATTTCAGTGGTACCATAATTGAAATAAGGCACACGCAGGGAACTCAAAAGTAACGTAATAGTCAACTATTACAGTATAAAAGAAATTTGTTTTATATTCATAATTCAGTAGAGGCATTGATGTGATTGACTGAATACTGGTGAAGTGTAGTAATAATTATAACGTGAATGTATACGTGGGTCGTTCCATACCAGATCAACCAATAAAAAAATAATTCTAGATCTTAGGTTTTACAAAATGTGTGTTATTTGGTAATTGTGTTCTGTGCATCAATATGAACAATACAAAATTTCATGTTTTGATCATTTTTGGGTTTTTGAGTTATAAATTGTTAAAACATCGACTGATTCTTGATACATTTTGAAATCTTTAATAACCCGAAACTCAGATTACTCTGCTAGACAGCTCAAACTTGACCATTCGTTTCAAGATTTCATAAACTTTAAATTTTCAAAAAATTAAAACAAAAGTTGTTATTTGCAAAAATCAAAATTCTTAATTTTTTTGAAAACAAAAAAGGTACCTTAAGTGTTACTACTATATACAGTAAGGTATCTTTCCTTCCAGGCTTTGTCCATGCATTCGTCTTGTTGAACAGGAACTCTGTTAGCTACGTACCTAGTCTTTCTTGCTGTCTTTTGGGTCTTGCTGCATTCATCAGTACCTATCATATCCAACATCAACATGTTTAAATAATACGCAAGCTGTTTTCCGTTTTTCCTGCCTGAATCTGTCTTTATTGTTGATATTTTGAAACTTTAAATTTTTGGAATTTACAGGCTTTCACGACTAATTCTTTGCTGTTGCTATGGGGAAGGCCTAGATGTTAGGTACCTTTCGTGCTTCGTGTGGTGAGACTGAGGAAAACCCTGGAAAATTTCAGTCAGTAAGGCTGGGCTTGAACTTATGCTGCCTCAACGTATCGACGCTTGTAACCACTAGACCACTGAGTCTTGAGTACTTGATCCTTTCTGATAAAACACGACAATCCTTGCTCAATATACTGTCGGTGCAGCATATCTTTATATCTTTTCTGTTTCTAACTACATGGTTTCCAAGCCTCGTGGTCCAGGCGGTAACATCGCAGACTTCTGATCGACAGTGGGTAGCGAAACCTACGCCCGAACGCCCTGGCTGAGGTTTCCCCCTCTGTTTCACTAGGGCAGAATGCACCCTAAGGAAGGCTCTGGTGTTATTTTCCCGATCTTCTACCTAACACATTCCGGCCTGAGCCAAAGATGCCAAAAGGCCTTAAATAAAATTTAACTCTTATCTCTTTTTATATCTTACGCTAATGGTAACCACATGATATACTTCATCCTGAAACATCTCCACAGGCTTCATGTTTCCCACTTTTAGGAAAGGTTGTTCCGCCTCTGCATTATATTATCTCTGTTTTGAATTATTCTTTACTGTCCTGTGTTAATAAGTTGGAGAGAAAAGTATAAGTTAACATTGGAAATCAGTCAATATGGGATAAAGTTTGTAAGTTCTTGTGAGCCAAATGCAAACATATATATATAATCCAGACTACGTGAAATATATATGCAGTGGCTGTTTTCATGAAGGAGGAAGCGAAATATCTTGGCGCGTCCAATTAGAGTTGAAAATCAGAATGGTAATGAACAAAACTTACCCCCGGCATGTGAACTGTGCCTTGTGGTAATTACTGTACAGGGTGTTTCAGAATTAAAGGTAAATAATTGAGGAGGTGATTGTACATGACCAGTACATAAAACAAGTTCATATAAACATAAATGTTTTCAGGCTTCATTGCAGAGATATACTTACAGAAACGTTGTGCCATGGTGACAAGTTTGACCCACTAGCACTACACAAAATCACTCAGAAATTGAGATAACATGTTACAGGACACTAAGGTCACCTCTACAATGCACAAGTGTCAGATCAGGTGTTCGAAAATGTCAGTATTAACCTCATTACACTTGCAAGTCCGCACCAGCAATGATTGTGTACATTGGCGCAGTGCCTCCCTGTTGCAACGAAGTTAGTCCGCTGCGTCCACAATGCGACCCCGAAGGTCCTCTGGTGTGTTCAGCGTACGGAGCACCATGCCATTAGACGCGCAATATAACCCGCTTCCTTAACACACAATGCCCAGGCCGGTGGATAGGACGCTTTGGTCCAGTTCAATGGTCACCTCGATCGCTCGACTTGTCACTCATGGATTACGGGATTTGGGACTGGTTAAAAGACAAGGTGTATGCGCGTCAGGTGAACACACCAGAGGACCTTCGGGGTCGCATTGTGGCCGCAGCGGACGAAATTCGTTGCAACAGGGAGGCACTGCGCCAATGTACACAATCATTGCTGGTGCGGGCCCGCAAGTTTCTGAGGTTAATGGTGACATTTTCGAACACCTGATCTGACACTTGTGCATTGTCAAGGTGACCTTATAATTAGAGAGATCCACGGTTCGAAATACACTTTAAACTGTACATCATGTTCTTGGGACGTCATCTTTATCTGATGAAAGCCATTGACAATCCTCCATCGGTGTATCTTGTCCAGAGCAGAGATCTTTGGTCCTCACGCCTGCCTGCAGACAGAACACGAGTGATATAAAGATCCTCATTGTTTTTGTTGTGTCTGTAAATGACAACGGAAAAATAGATGATACAGAAATCTTGCTATTACAGTGGGTAATGAATATTTTTTTCTTTCTTCATTTCTTTGCAGTCGCACACCATTCTGCTGTTTCAGCCAGGATTGAAACCAGAAACTCGAACTTATTCGGATTATGATACTGTGAATGCTTGTATGGAGGGTAAGTAATTTGGGTAGGGAGGGTTTCTGTATGTGGCAATTAAGTAGTTTGTGGTTCTGTCATAACTTGGCCTTGTTACAGTGCATATACAGAGTCATACTACTTTGTCGGTCATTACTATCCTTTTCGTATTCTGTAAGCAAGCTCGTACTAGACTCATAGTCTGTTATTGTTTCATATAGTGTCCAACTAACATACATTAGACGGCAGAAATGGCAGAAGTATGAAATAAACCCAGTAAGTGTTACACTTCGTTGCAGACCTGCTACCTACAGTACGTTAATCTTTTCCTACAGTATTAGTTATCTAGTATTTTGCATTTTTATTACTAGGTGTTATTACTATCTAGTACGAACCATTCTAAGTTTAATAAAGCTAGTTTCTAGTGTAATCACGTTTCAGATACTTTTAAAATTGTTGTAAGTAGTGTTAGGTATGTAGCTTTAACTCGTAAGCTAGAGTCATTATACCTTAATATAATGCTTTTATAGAGATGGTAATGCTCATTCAGCCTCGAACGTGCCTTAACTTTGATTACATTTTGCTTGTGAGTAACTTCGGAAGATGAACCAATTTAAGAGTAGTTTTCTGTAACTTACAGAACAGCACGTTCTCGTTAAGTAACAGAAAACTGTCCTCTAATAGGCCATCCACTGTGGAATTATTTACGAAAGAAATTTTGTCGAAATGAAGGCATTTTAGGTGCTGGTTATATGCTCAGAGCTGTACAAAGCGGTCGATGCGAAAGGTCAGGTGTCTAGAAGGTCTTTATTTTAAAGTGCATGTTACTGAAAATAGAAGGTATTTGACAGTAAATTCTTAACTATATCAGAATGTAGCCAAAGGTATTGTATTTGCCAAACGAACTTGTAGCGTTATTGGATCTTTTGGCATAATCTTGACAGAGAGCAAGTGGTATGTGAATAATTTTCAGGAAAAATTGCAAAGACTTCCCGGGTCGTAAATGAATTGTAATTAATATTTTTTGATACGAAAGATTCATTAAATAAGGCATTGAACACATTTTCTGGACCTAATCGCTTATAATTCCACTGCAATAAAGTATTTACGTGGGGCATTCAGAAAGTTTTGCAAGTTACCTGAATGTTGCTATTTTCTTTAAATATGAAGAATCATTGGTGCATTGGGTTGATTGTATGCCAGAAGAGATGACCATGAATGAAACATGACAGAGAACCTGAAGAATAAGAGACAGAATGAAGAGAAAGTCACTGAGGATATAAAACAAGAATTCGCATACAGTTAATGAATGAACCAGTGACAACGTAGAGAATAAATCAGTAGAGGAACAGACAAGTATCGTACCGAATATCACACGATATCTTGTAATTAAAGTAAAGAACGGAACAGAAAGTCCAGGTGGTTTGAAGG
>JAGDQP010024063.1:0-18275 GCA_022664845.1 Lepisma saccharinum | reverse complement strand
TCATTGGTGCATTGGGTTGATTGTATGCCAGAAGAGATGACCATGAATGAAACATGACAGACAAGCTGAAGAATGAAGAGAAAGTCACTGAGGATAAAAAAATAAGGCGCATACAGTTAATGAATGAACTAGTGACAATGTAGAGGAACAGACAAGTATCGTACCGAAAATCACAATATATCTTGTAATTAAAGTAAAGAACGGAACAAAGTCCAGATACTTTGAAGGACTTATCCTCTTTCCTTTATTCAAAAACAACTTAAATACGTTGCAGGGGAGCTAAACTCTGTTAAAAAGCTTCGCAGTGGAACTTTATTAGTGCAGACATCTGCCGATAAAGAGACAAATCATCATCTGAAGATGACATCAATCGGACGTCTTGAAGTTAAAGTTTAGCCACATCACCAACTAAATTTTACAATATCTTGTTGGGATTTTAAAGACGGCCAACCCCAACCCACGGGGTCTGTAATTTTGACATTTGCCATGTCACAGCTTCCTAAGAATGTGAAGGCAGCTTTCTGTTGCTGTTCGTCCTTATATACCAAGTCCGCTCCGCTGTTTTAAATGTCAACACCAGGGGCACGGCACACCAGCACGTCATGTAACGTGACCTCTGCTGTATGTGCAATTTGCGGTACCAGTAGCCATGGTGCGGATCCTTGCACCTCGCTGAAGCCTCAGTGTGTTAATTGCAATGGTGAGCACACGGCCTGGTCGCGTAACTGTCCCATTTTTAAGGAAGAAAAACGAATTCGCGAGCTGATGGTCATTGAGAAAATATCTGTTGCGTTTTAACAAGTAGTAGCAAGAACAGCAGTTAAAACTGTCTCGGTTGGCACCCAGACAGTTATTCTGTCAACGCAAACAGAGTCTTAAGTACCTGTAGACCCTCCGAGGACTCCTAGAAGCTCAGAGACTCCTTGCGATATGCCGACGCAGATTGCAGAACAACAGAGACCTGTGCAAAGCTGCAGAACTCCACGTTCTAAGTCTACGTTTAGTCCCAAGAAAGTTTCAAAACTTGCAAGAGCTTCGGCTCTCACGACAAGCATTAAGCGTCTGACACATGTTCTGGCTGCTCAGTTATCTCAGGAAGGATCTCCACATACAATAGATCGATCAACGAAATTCATCTTTGACTTCAGACATGATTGAGGACAATCTGATGGATACGGATTGGAATCACGTGGGAAGGAAAGGGAAACCTAAACTTACAAGGAACACTCGCCAGGTGTCAGAGCCCGATTTTGATGAAAATTGGTATGTAGGTACAGTACCTAGGTAATCCTTCACAGCCAAAATTATAGGTGCTGCCGTCAACTAATAACGATAAGGGAACCCGAAAAAGATGGAACCTAGAGAACAAGTAAATCGATTACAGAGTACGGAAAACGCCTTTTCTTTTTTCAACTATTACATATATTGAAAGCAGATGGCTACTAATGGATACTGGACAGGAGAGAATTCATGCTGGAGGGCATGACGACATTTAAATAGTAAGTGGGTCATCTGAGATATCAGTATGTGCTGGAATGTTCCAAGAAACCGAATGATGAAGTCAATTTTGGCATAACTCTAATCCTGTATGACAAAATGATACGGGAAATTAATTTGGATAGTCAAATGATGAACATACATTTTGTTGAAACAGTTGAAGGAACGAAAACCAAACGGCTACATAAAGAGGTACCGTTATGCTGGAAAATATGATTCTCATGGCCACAACATGAAGTGCGCTATAAAGTTTTAAATACAGTAACAGAAGATGAAGTCCCAACTTCAAGAAGGCATAGTACTAGGTGAAGATGACTTTGTCCAGATCAATTTCACGTGTCATTTTGTCGTACAGAATTAGGGTTATGCCAAAAATGACTTCGTCGTTGGGTTTTTTGGAACATTCCAGCAAAAATTGATATATCACATGACCCATTTACTATTTAAAAATTGTGAAGCATAGTCAAGATGGCGGACAATGTCGTCATACTCTCCAGCATGTATTATCTCCTGTCCAGTATCTATTAATAGCCATTTGCTTTCAATGTATGTGGCAGTTTATAAAAGAAAAGTCGTTTTCCGTACTCTGTATTCGATTTACTTGCTCTCTACGTTCCATCTTTCTCGGGTTCCCCTGTCGTTATTTGTTGACGGCAGCATCTGTAATTTTGGCTGTGAAGGGTTACCTAGGCACTGTCCCTACATACGAATTTTCATCAAAATCGCTCTGACACCTGACAAGTGTTCCTAGTTAGAAGGTGATATTTTTCTTGATCTTCATTCCAATGGGGACTATCACCGTCTATTTGAGATGATTATGTTTTTCAGCTGTTAAGTTTTAACTCATTTTCTTTTAAATTGTGAAGGCTCATTTACAGCCTTCTGATTTTAATCTTGTTATGTCTTTAATTTTTATTCTGATCTTTTAGTCCAATATTTTATGTTTCTGAATGCCTTTTACATCTTCAGTTTTTATACGGTTTTATTTTCTTAACAGCTGTTTATAGACGTGACAACGATACGGGGTTTCCCCGTAACGAGACGGACATAAGTCAAAGTGCTGATACCGCCCATTAAATTCATTTTATCTTGTAGATACCGAAAACTCTCAAGAAGGTTACCGGCACGGTTACAGTTAATTATTGCTACGGACTAATCGAGATTTTCACTACAAGGGACTGGGTGTATTACCTCCATATTTAAATAGTATTATTCGTCTTTTGGCATCTCTGGCTAAGGGTAGGATGGTCCTAATTTAAATATGCCATCGCAGCATTACTGGGTGTGACTGTGCAAAAGCCCTGGAATAGCTCAGTCAAGCTGGGCGGCCGCTCGGTATATTACCTCCTCATGTAACAAAATGTTACCATGAGATTAATATAACATTAATATTTTGTTTCTGTTATGTTTCGTACAGGTGTATGCAGAACATACGAAGAACATCTGAAAAGGCAGAATCCAAACACACCCAACATAACATATGACATCAGCCAGCTGTTTGATTTCATAGATGAGTTAGCCGATCTTTCGTGCTTGGTGTAAGTTGGTTTCTTTTTCGTTCGTTTTATACACACTTCTTGTACTTTTATGCATTTATTTAGTTTGCTAGTGCAAGTTATACCTATAACAGGATTGTATGTGATTGCTAAATCAATGTTTCATGGATATTCTACGAGAAATTACATAATGTTCGAACTTGTATAAAAAGAGATACTCATATTCTTATCAGTGCTGCCAACTTAACTCCTCTCAGCTAAATTTGGTCTCTACAGCTCCAAAGGTTACTGCCAACAACATTTGTAGTCAATTGTTCATTTGAATTTGACTTTGTGTACAGGCTTTAGGCATCTATGGTTCAGGCCGGGAATAGGGCAGGGGAAGAAATCATCACGGCATAATTTCAAGGTACCATTCCAGCATTTGCCTAGTGACCGGAAAAACCTCAGCCAGGATGGTCGGTCGCTGGTATCGAACCCAAGATCTCCCGAATGAGAAACTCAAGGTCTACCTACTGAGTTAAGGCCACTTGGCCTAATAACCTCGAATAGTTAGGAATGTAAAAATGACTCATATTTCAGTGTCTTTCGGCTAGGATTTCTAATGAAGCGAATTGCATTCATGTTAAGAATACGCACATAACAATGCATTAACTCAGCATCTTCCAGTTAATGCTCCCTATGACTTGAGGTCGGTAGTCAAGTCAGATGAAAAAGTACGCAAGCGTAATTGGTCTTGAGACATTTAAATAATGTCATGGTCACTCAAAAGGATTTTCGGTTACATTTATAACATCTTTAAGTTCTAGATGTTGAAAATTGATACCAATGGCATTCCTAGTCACTTTCTGTATTTATTTTACATACTTCTTATTTTACTGTTTGATATGCCTGTCCGTTGATGTGGGATCATATGTTGTTGATAGTTATTCCATAAAGTGTGACCATTCAGTGTATTTATTGGGAAGAGACATGGGCTATACACTCTCTCTCAAATTAAGTCAATGACCCCTGCAAAATTTGGTTCAGATACTTTTAACGGTTCGGATTTATGAACCCATAACCGCAATGTAGTTAGTACTTACGCGAAGAACTTAAATCCCTGAGTGTGTAACTGTGTATGTTAATAAAACTGTATGAAAATCTCATGTATGATTGAGTGTTTGCAACATCTAATGTTTATCAGTTCAAGGGGATACCAAGTATTCAATGAACAGACGCAGTGCAAATCGAAAAAATCAAAATCGTATCTAGTTTGGCAAGACAGTCAATCCGATATCACATTTTAGCTCCGAATATTCAAATATTTTCATAATGCACGGGAGGATGCCTATAAATATTTTATTTAAGTACGTGTTGGTCTGGAACTCCCTTGACTTACTAATAATTTTGTGTGTTGTATGGTCTAACGTTTCGCGGTAATTCTGTGTTACCGCTTTTTCAGAGGCTTATAACACTAGGTTATATTTTAAAGGTACAAGTTTTGTTGAGAAAAGAGTACGTAAACACTTAACTAACTAACTCGTGGGCATGTTGACGTTAACATGCAAGGTGGCCCAGAAGTGGTGAAGTGAGCAGAATTACTAAATAGATACGTACAGTGTTACTAGACGGTAAAAGCTATGGTTGTATGGAATATTAATGGCGGTCATATTGGAAGGTTTTTTTTTTTATTGATGCAAGTTCGTAAGTAATGTATGTGTTGATCAGTGATTTGTTGTACGTAATTATGTGTTTATTGAATTGGGTATTGTTATCCAAAAACGCGTACCTTGGAAACCATAATTATTGTTGTCTCTTGAAAATTGAAGTATTCCTTTGCGAATGCGCTTTTCGTCTTCAACCTAAAGGCTTCTTCAGTGCGAACAATAATATATTGTTTTTTTTTTATGTGTACGTGTATATGAACATGTAAATAAAATCTTAATTATTCATGGGTATTGCAAGAAGGAAAGAACAGTTGTGTGATGTGTAAAATGCTCTTTTACCATGCTTGTCGAAATTCATGTGGGCTTGGAGTAATGTAATGAATAAAGCTATTAAAAGTTTTTGAAGTGGTGTTTTTAGAATTTAATTTTCGTAACTGGAAGTAGGTATTGTGACAGATTTGACAACTCAAATTGGAATTAAAATTTTGCATTTTCTAAGTATCGTCTCTGAAAGGAGTCCAAGCCTTCTACAAGTTCTCCTATCTGTATTTATTTAATTCTATCTTCTTTAATATGATGGAACAAGTTTGCATAGTAGTCCGTTCAATATTTGTTGAATTATGGTATGAAAGAGGGTATCTGATTATGACTAGTTCGCAAATTTTTAGAAAGACGCGATACTGCATTGTCCGAGATGACGTCCCTATCATGTTCCTTAATTCTGACATATAAGCAGCGTTTTATCATACCTATTTATTTCTTCCCACATTTTCGATGTATTTCGTACACTTTTGATTTTTGCTTATTGTCTGTGAAATAACCGGTACCCTGTAGATAAAATGAATTTTGTGGGCGGTATCAACACTATGGCTTATCCCCGTCCCGATACGGTATTTGTACCCTGTGTATGATTTCTAGTGATATGGGTGCGCAGAGAGCATGAAATATGCCTCTTTCCGTGGAATTCGCAATGCAACAAACAATGTTGAACGAACTGCTATGGAAGCCTGTTCCATGATGTTTAAACAAGCCAGAATTAAATACAGGTAGAGGAAATGTGCTTAAGTCCGTAAACCTTAACAGTTTCCACGTATAGACTGTCAAATGTGTCACAATGCCCATGTCCAGTTACGGAAATTAAATTATAAAAGCACTACATGAAAAACTTTTTTAATAACGTAATTCACATTTTTATTCATCATATTATTCCACAGTTTACATTAATTTCGACAAACATGTATATAAAATAAATCCAGAAATGTACACGCGCATGTTGATCAATGATGTTTATAATTTTCGGTATACTACTACTAATTAATTTCTAAAAGCATGCGCATAAAATAAATCTGTCAATACCCTTGCTCATGTTGGCATGGTTTGCCAAAGTGGGTGCAGCCCGAAAGAACCCAGCGAGGATTTTTCAGGTTGGATCCAGGTAAAACATTCACTTTATAATCCAGTGGATTTTTTTCGTTAACTTTGTTTTTAAATGACGTCTGGAATTAGGGCAGGTCATAGCAGTTACATAATAATGAAAACTACTGCATTGTAAATTGTTAGATTCAGATCACGATTGTCATTATAATTGTAGAAAATTATTGCTATCTAAAATTTACAACATTTTTACCGTCGTGATATTGAAATATAAGAAAGTGTACGAGCTAGCTCCGATACAAACTATTAAGTACTGTTTTTCCAACTGTTGATTTCGTAACCGATTAGAACTATTTCTCATATTACTAGATAAATTATAGATTTTGATGTTCTTTACTTTCAATTTTTATTAAGAAATTACTTTCAAATGAAATTATTATTATTGAAGTATATCATAAAATTATAAACAACGTCTTTGTAAAATCAAATTCAATGTAAAATTAATTACTAGAATCTACATATATCAGTAATATCGGTAATATACAGATACTATCATTGATACAACACTTGCTATTCACAGAAGAACAGAAGTCATCAGAAAATAAAGGATTAAATAATAATAAAAAAAAAAGCAGCACTATTGTTATCGCATCTGTTGTCCTCTGGTGGTTGGTGTGCCGGACAGTCAAATGGCTCTGGTAAGGTCAATTCAGACTACTCAGGCGGACTAGTGGGACCATCGTGAATGGGGTTCTTCCTGGTTTTCCACCAGTCTTACTTGGCGGAATGCCGAGACCTATAATTATCATGGGTTCCGAAACACGCCGCGGTTTGAATCCGGTGCACAGACCGTCAGTGAGGTGACTCCCACAGGAAACAGGCCCTAGCCTCGCGATTCCATAATAGTGACACACCGTTACCGACTGAGCTACTGAGATCTACGTAGTTTTTTACATTCATTCACTATTTTCATAACCCGAAAAACCGTGCGTGGGGCACAGATGGGTTGGGGGTTTTAAAGTAAATTTTTTTCTTCAAACCCTGAACGTTGGTAAACTCAATGACAATTTACAATAATATTTCATACGGTTCTGTATCTGTGCACTTGGTAATATTTGTAAAACAGTTCATCAGTTCCAAACATGTTGAAATAGCTTTTTACACATCACACAATTGTTCTTTCCTTCTTTTTAATACACTTGTACTGGAGAAGGCCGGATAGGCAATATTATGGGTGAAATTTTAATGGAAAGAAAAAGATTTGTACTTACGTAATATCTTTACGAAAATCACGTATACACACACACAACACTATAAAGCCACTTAAAATTTTCGGATGCATCCGTCTTCAGTAGTAGATAATAAAGAAGTTCGCTTAACACACGTTCACAGTTTAAAGTAATAGAAAAACAAAATGGCGGACGAGCACATCAAAAACAATTGACGACGTTCTGCGCGTGACTCATGGGAACGGGATTTAGGAAATGGTGTTTTGTGTTGAAAATTGAGCTGGGTTCAATAAATAAAAATGAGACTCAGTTAGGGAAACGTAGTCAGGTAAGTGGAATCTAGTACAGAAATCGCAGTCGGAGAAAGTATGGTAAAAAAAAAAAAAATATTTGAACATCAAGACAGGTGTACAGAAACTTCACAAACACAAAAGAAAACACACACATATATATATATATATATACAATTTTATATACACACAGATTTTTTTTAAGCTTTTATAACACGATAAATTGTCATTCACACTGAAGAAGCCTTTAGGTTAAATACAAGAATATAAAGAAGAATAAAAAAGACGCAGATACTCAAAATCCTGTATCTGGTTTGTGAAAACACCTACAAATTGAACTATACAGCCTAGAATCGTCATAAATTTTATACAAAGCCTAATCAAATATTGATAGATTGGTCAAGAATTGCTATTACATAATATCTAGGAAACTGTCACTCAACACAGATCTTGCTACTTTTTTCTCGATTAATAGGAATTAGGATACACCCCTTTCTACACATTCATTCAAATAATAATCTGGTTTTAACCAGTTTTCTCCGATTAGCAATACCCAACTCAATAAACACGTACGTACAACAAATATCAATTGAGCTACACAAACATTATTTACAATCTAGTATCAATCATAAGACGTCTTCCAGTATTGCCACTATTAGTATTCTACATAGCTGTAACTCTTACCATCTAGTAACTTTGTCCATTGATCATTTTGTACTTCTGCTCAATTCGCGACTTGGCAAGTTTACATGTTAAAATGTCAACATGTCCTCGACTTAGTGTTTACGTGCTCTTTTCTGTTTGATTTCTACTGTTCATTATCCCCGGAGGAAGCAGTAAAACAGTATTACTATGAAACGTAGGCATACAGCAAGACTTCTAATTTAAAACTGATTAACCTGTCAAGGGAGTTCCACAACAATACATTAGTCAGTAAAATATTCCTCATAAATATGCTCTTTATACAAATCAACTCTCAAAAGCGAAATTTTACATTAAGGTTTATGTAAAGCAAAGATCTCCAACAAAAGATGGCAGCACTACCTCCGTTTATGTCTAATGTATTTTTATCGTTGCACGAAATTTCAATGCTGCTCACACAAATTCAAGCCTAGAAAGTTCATAACTATTTCAATACTTCTTTCCGTGCCGATTTTATGTTTTCTTTCTTGTTCATTGTTGTTATGGATATCCAAACGTATAACAGTGAAGCTCTTTCAACAATGAACAAGAAGAAAAAATGGCACGGAAAGAAAAGTCTTGAAATAGTTATGAACTTTCTTTCTTCCCTGAAAGTCTGAACTCTAGGCTTGAATTTGTGTGAGCATTATTGAAATTTCGTGCAACGATAAAAATACATTAGACGTATACGGAGGTAGTTTTGCCATCTTTTGTTGGAGATCTTGGCTTTTCATTAACCTTAAGCATAAGCAACGGTCTCTAAAGCTAGATGGCAGCATTACCTCAGTATGTCTCTAATACATTTTCTCTCCCTTCGTTTCATGAAATTGCAATGCTGGTCCTAGAAATTCAAGCCTGACAGTTCAGACTTTCAGAGAAGAAAGTTCATAACTATTTCAAAAGTTCAATATGTGGCGATTTTTTATTTTTATTATTTTTTTGTTCATTGTTGGAAGAGCATTATTGTTATATTTGGGTATTCACAACAATCAACAATGGACAAGAAATAAAATAAAAAATCGGAACGAATTGAACTCTTGAAATGATTTATTCAAAATCAAACTAACTGTTTCCAGCATGACTTGATAAATATTCTCCTCACTGTGTTGTAGTTATGCTGCGTATTATTAATCTTTCAAATACTTAAAATATTTACACTTGTATCAGTACTAATTAATACACGATGATCAAAAAGTCACGCAACTTATGGAGGTACTATAAAATATGTTGGAAATGGTCACCATTCACTTCCTCGCACATGTGCACCCTTTTGATCATGTTCCTGAAGATCCTCGGGAGTGTATCACATGAAATGTCCACAGTACGTTGAGTATTCATCTTCAGTTCATCCAAGGTATGTGGATGCGTTACGTATGCCGCAGACTTCAGAAATCCCCAGAGATAAAAGTCCGGCGGAGTGAGATCTGGAGACCGGTGCGGCCATAGTGGCTCGGTAATAGCGGCGGTGGCTCACACGAGAGGTATGGGCTGTTGCGCTGTCCTGCTGAAACCATGTTCTTTCCTTTTTGTCGTCAGAGTCAAAGAATTGCGTGACCAGGCGAAGATAACGTTCACTGTTTATTGTTGTTTCGAAAAAGAGAATAAAAATTCTCTTTCGAGACATGGTACACCACACGCCGAGCTTTTGCGCGCGAAGGGGAGACTCGTGCAGTACATGAGGATTGTCAGTCGACCAATAACGGGAATTTTGTGAATGCACGAACCCGTCGAGGTGAAACTATGCCTCGTCAGACTAATACCAGTCATCCGACTCCCCCCCTCCCCCCGTCAGGTGTCACGTGTTCCATAAACCAACGACAGTTCGTTACACGCTTCACTAAATCACCATCCATTCACTCCTGCACAACTCTTGTTTCGTAGGGAAACATTTTCAACGCTTTTCGCACAGTGGTATGAGCTGTACCATAAGACACACCACTCTGGCCAGATAAAGCCTATTAAATAATTGATATAATTATTTAATAATGATTTAATTGATATAATTGCTGTGAGCGAAACTTGGTTATCTCCACTAGAAACTATTTTTTTTAAATATAAACAACTATACCCCTGTACATGCTCACAGGGGTGAGAAAACTGGTTGTTGTGTTGTCTTGTATGTTCATTGCAGCTGGAAATTCAGTGTGTTGGGTAAGGTACAGAAAGAACATAGTATCATTGCAATTGAAATATATAATGCTTCAATTAGTATAAATGTAATGTGTGTATATAACCCAAAAAACAATCAGGCTGCTCAAATGTTGCCTGACCTAGAAAATATTCTAGCAATATGTTCTCATAAACCTTTACTTGTTACTGGTGATTTTAATGTAAATATTCTTGAATTTACTGCTCCTGAAGATTCAGAACTGATAACCCTATTAAAATCGTATGGTGTAGTTCTGTGTAATCTAACTCACCCAACAAGAGTAACTGAGAACTCTGTCTCGCTCATAGATCACATTTATTCTAACTTCTACAATTATAATCATATAGTAGGAACCATTGAAGCTGATCTTAGTGATCATAGGCTACTCATAACCATAATAACTGGTGAATGGAAGGTAGTAAATAAATTAAACACGTCTATTAAAAAAAACAGCTAAATTATCTGTTCCAAAAATCGATTACGATAGGGTAAAATTACTTTTTTCAACTGAATGAGGTTGATACAGATCGGTACTATGACAAACTCGTAACTTACATAAACTGTGGTATAGAATATGCAACTTTGATTATGAAAGACAAGAAGGTTAAGTCTTCCAAATGTTACAAACCTATTGCTCTGTGGATGACATCATCCCTTCTTAAGCTCATACAACGGAGAGACACACTGTTTTCTAAATTAAAAAAAAAAAATATTCCAATAATCTAAATTTAAGAGAGGAATATATATTTTATAGGAACAAAGTTATAACTGAAAAAAGGAAACCTAAATCTCTTTTCTACGAAAATAAATTAAAGAATAGCCTTAATGACTCTTCTAAATTCTGGAAAACTGTTAATAGTATACTAAAAAATAAATTCTATTCTGAAGAAACGTGCCATTTACAAATCAAAGAGAACGGCAATATAATTCTTCCCCGAACTAATTCCAGAAACTCCCCCCCTCCCCCCTCCAAATATTGGTTCACAAATAGCTAAAGCTATTCCAACTTCGAAAACCAAAACACCACAACAAACTTCCACCTCTTGCAAATACTTCTTTTCAAGCCCTGTTACTGAGTGTGAAGCTAGGAATATTGGTTTAAAGCCCAAATCAAACCAAACTAAAGATAGGATAACAAACAAACTTATTATTAACTGTATGGATCAATTAAGCCAGCCGATTGCAAGATTCATAAATGATTCATTTACTAAGGGAGAGGTTCCTAAGGGATGTAAATTAGCTAAAGTAATCCCAATTTTTAAATCGGGTGATCCGGAAAATTTGAATAATTATCAACCAATTTCCATATTACCAGTTTTATCGAAGATTATAGGGAAGTGCGTAGAAAAAAGACTACGCAACTACTTAACATCAATAAAATTCCTTTACAAACATCAATATGGCTTTCTTCCACGCAAAGAGCAGCTATAGAGATAATAATTCAAATTGAAGACGCTTTAGACAAAGGAAAGATAGCTTCAGACTTATTTATTGATCTAAGCAAAGCATTTGATACTGTTGATCACCATATCCTCATTCAAAGATTAGAAAACGTGGAAATAAGAGGAATTCCTTTAAAATTGTTTATAAGTTATTTAACAGGTCGTAAGCAGTATGTTGTAACGAATGTTATAAATGTAAATTGTGGAGTTCCCCAAGGATCAGTGCTTGGACCTATATTATTTTTAATATACATAAATGATATTTCTAATCTTAACCTGAAAAGAACACCGATCCTTTTTGCAGATGATAATTATGTATCATACATAGCGGATACCTTAAATGAATTGGAAAATAACATGCAAAATGATTTATATATTCTGCAGGATTGGCTGTCAATAAATAAACTTTCCCTTAACGTAAATAAAATAGAATATATAATTTTTCATAAAGCTAGTGCCATTACAGGTTTTTACATAAGATCTCTTTAGAAGGACATCTCATCAGAACAACAACTGAAACAAAATATTTAGGTCTGTATATTAATCAAAACTTAGATTGGCAAAAGCATATCGCTCATATATGTAAGAAAGTATCCCCAGTTGTAGGTGTTCTTCATAGACTTCGTAACATATTGACGGTAAATCGTATGAGAGAAATTTATTATGCCCTTGTACACTCGCACCTAACATATATGATTATACTATGGGGTCGAAGTAAGAAAATAGGACTACATCCTCTTCAAATCTTACAAAACCGAGTCTTGCGTATTCTATGGGGTTTCCCACGCCGCCATCCAAATCTAGAAATTTATTGTACATCGAATATCTTCCCAATTCAATCGTTGTGTAAACAAGCTGCAACCCCTATACGTGTTCAACGCTATTAAGAAAAATATCCATCAAAACCTTCAGTTCACTTTGAACAAAGAGCTACATTCCTACAATACCAGAAATCAAGCACGTGTTCATCTCGAACAATACGATTCAACATTTTATGGCGTAAATGGGCGCAGAAACTATTTAGCTAGGTGTTATAATGATATTCCGGACGAGTGTCGACGCTCTGCGTCTCTGACTGCATTTAAAAAGCAAAATATTGTGGGTAAAGTTGAAAGTGGAGTATAATGTATATGTCACTTTTTTTTTTTTTTTTTTGTGTGTTTCGGATCTGCAGTGAAGAAAATCAATGTATTATATCTTACCCTAAAAGGTTGTAATTTAAAATGTGTGTATTTTCAAATCAATAGCCTTGATGTTACTGCTATTCAGAATTAGTGTATTTTAAAGTGGAGTGTCTCTTTTGTTTCTTTCTTCTGTTAAGTAAGTATATTTCCAAGCAAACACTGTACTTATACTGTTTGTTTATTAGCATAACTGAAGAATGTATTATGTCATATAGTATTTTTTCCTCAAACATCAGACTTTTAATTGTGCGTTCTTGTAATATGTATATATATGTACTGCTCCTTGATGTGAGCTTTGCTCGTTGGAGCCCAATGTGAGTGAATAAATAAATGAAAAAAAAATAAAAAACTGCTCAGGGGCTTATGCGGACGAATGGCCATTGCTACACTGATATCCGGTACTTTGTCTTCTGAGAGAACTTTCGGTCTACCACTTTGGGGTGCATCAACCACACTCTCTGTTCTCTTGAACTTATGATACAGACGTTTAATTGTTGATTTATTCGGAGGTGCCTTCTCAGGATATGCCTCTGCGAATCATGCCGCGGTGGTTCCGTAACTCAAACTCAGTTATGTACTGTTCCAAAATGAAGATCCGTTCCTCAAGTGAGTACACCATCCTGCTGTGGACCTCTACACTGCTTCCTTCCTCAACTCTCACCACCAGTCACCTGAACACAATAGAAAACAAATATTGCATGGGTTACGTGACGTTTTGATCACTCTGAAAAAAAAAAGCTCACTAAATGCATTAACTTTAAACATTCTTTGTTTAAAAAATAAATGATGAATGAACAATTCTAAATAGACTTCGACAACTAATATTGAATAATGAAAAACACAATAATCAGAGACATATCATCCCGATAAAAGGGAGAAACTAAGATTTTGCCAACTTGATACTACCAGTGAAGATCTCAAAACCAGTTTTCAAGAAGGGAATACGAATAGAAGAGAGAAGATTATGAACTTTTTTCTCTGAAACTTTATAGTCTCTTGACTTGAATTTATAGGAACAGCATTGTAATTTCGTATACATTAGAGCCACATGGAGAAGGTGCTGCCATCTAATGTTAGAGATCGTGCATTTACACTAACCTTAATGCGTCGTTTAAGATTTATCGAGTGATATTAGTTTTGTGTTTATCAGCGTAACAAGTTGTTTTGCGGGGGCTCCAGTTTGGACAGTCCTGTATCGCGAAAACTAAACCGATTTTGATCATGTGTAAAAATACACATTCATGAGCATGTGTTCTGGATGTTTGAAGGGGCTGGTTTGGTCCATCTCTTGTTGATATACCTACTCATTAAAAAAAAAAAAAAATACTATTTTATAAATAAAAGAACTAGATTGTCTTGTATCAAACACAATCCATCAAAATAACTGTACAGAATATTCCAGTTTTGCGAGGGAGGAGAAAGAAAGAAATTATCAAATAATTCAGTAAATTAAGATTTTTAACATAACGTCGGTTATTTGTAACTTTAATACATTAAGTTTATTATGCCGAGTAGCTTATATCATAGACTAAACAAGAACATACGAGACCTGTTTTCGTCAGCGCTAAGAAGCACGTGATTAAGAACATTGCCGTTAGGTGGCTTTGGCGACTACTTTAAATCGCTTCTTCTTTCGAGTAGTAGCCCCCAGAGCCACCTAACGGCAAGGTTTAAAATCAAGTGCTCTTAAACAAACACACGTTAATGTTAGCACAGATGAAAATAGGTAAGCGGTATAAGTCTTTTGTCATCAGTTGGTCTATGCTTATATCTTTTGATGTTGAGTGCTGTGTTTAATTGTGAAATGTTGTTCCAAGAGCATATAAAAATATGTTTTGTTGCAGGTATCAGAAGAGCACTAATACCTACGTTCCCTACAACAAGGATTGGATAAAAGAGAAGATCTACATCTTGCTACGAAAGCAGGCCAATCGAGGACCTCAATGATATTTTGATCCTGTTTGAGAGAATGCGGTTTTTCTTTTTAAAGCAAGGACTTATCAAGTGTGAGTGAGTGTATTTTTTAAAGGTGATGTAAAATTTTCAGCCGTATCAGCATTTCAGTGTTTTATTATTATTATTTTTATGTGATAATCGGATCTTTTTGTACTGTAGATTCATGTTCATTAGAGCATTGGCTTTTCCAGTCTCGGCGCTTTCTTTCCTTTGTGTTATGATGTAAATATTATGTAATCCACTAGTTGGTCTTCAAATAGTACGTTATTACGAAGAGGATCCGGAGAATCTAAGCGCTGTCCTTTTGTTATCCTTCCATTGTTATGTTCATTTCCGTGATCAAATCATACAGATGTGATGATATTACAAGCATATTCTGTGGAAATAAACTGTGTTCTTATGTCAGAATAAATATAGCTACAAATCTCAAGTGTTAGTTCACTGTTGGTTTAAAATATTCAGTACATTTTGATAAAAGTGTAGTAATATAGTGATTTTTTTTTAAGGCTAGGTTAAAAAAGAAACTTGTGTAGCTTAATAATGTAGCGAGTTAGCTCGTTGTAGTATCTATCTTTGCATTTAGAAGTAATACATTTTTGTGTTTATTTACATTTGTGAGTTAATAAAGTTGTAATTTTTTTTTATTGAAGTTTTTAGTTGATTTTGAAACTAATGATAATCCTGTTGTGAACATTTTTTTTTTTTTCCATTTGTTGGATTCAGAGAGTCTTTAGGTGAATTTTATGTATTGCAATGAATCCAGTAACGTCACAGGTATGAAAATACTTGGACGAAACTTTCAATGGACTAACGTACTTTCCATTATCAAGGGTACTGGAAAAATAAAGTTGATACTAGGAACTGTTTGATGAGATGGATTGGTGCACTTAAAGTTTGTGCTCGTGTGTGCAATAGTGTATTACAAATATATGCTCGAATCGTTAATAGTCATCAAATTTCAGAAACTACTGTTTCATAGATATACTTTTCACTGAACTCCCTCCAGTCGTTGAAAAATGATTAAAATATTTTAATAATTGTAAGGTTTCTCTGAAGTCATCCAAAATTAAGTCAAATATGTTTCAAACCTCACCACGTATGGATTATTAAGAAATGTTAAGTGTACTCAAATGTATTGAAAATGAACACTGAAAATTTTCAGTCTGGTAACACTGAATCAATATTACGTCACGAACAGAAGATGTGAATCGTTTAACAGCTTTTTTTTAGATATTAACATGCACTATATGGAAAATATACTTTATATAATATTGAATTTGCTTTTACAATCCAATATAATATCAGTTGAATAATTCAACAGCAGGCTTGGTAATTTAAGTACATTTCAGAAAGTATTTAAAACGTTAATATTTCTGACCTCTTACACCAACTTAGAGGGATCTGCGTTCACTGTTAGAAATATTGAAGCATGTGCAGGGTTCCCACCAACCTGGAAGTCTTGGAAAACTCAGGGAATCTATTTTTCATAATGAGGTCCTGAAAAAGTCATGGAATTTAATTTCAGGAAGAAATTTTTATTCCAAAGTCAAATTTATTCACTTTTTACAGATGCATGTTTTGATCTTTTTGAAAGAAATACTGTGTTGTTTGAAGTTTTATTTCATCATTATGTAGTTAAAAATTAGAAGGTTGCAGGGTATGTGCTCCCTGCAGGAAGGGAGGAGAGAGCTCTTGTGTCTTCTACCTTTCTTTGCATTAAAAAAAATAGTTGTAGGTTCTCAAACACAAAAGGAAGTTCATTTGTAGATTCCAGACCAAGTACTAGTGTTGTAGTTCATGATTCAACCCATCCCCAGTCAGAGTTGATATAGGTGTAAAAGTTCAGACCTCATTAAGTAATGGAACTGTAAAAATGATTCGTTATGAAGGAAGAAGTCTTTAAAGCTGAAATTGAATGGTGGGCCATGATGCTGGTATCAAGTCATGCTACGTGTAGTTTATAGAGTGGTTTGGGTGACAGTTTTAAGCTGGTGTTCAAAGACAGTGCTTGGCCAACAGTTCACGATGGGCCCAACAGAAGCTCCGTATGTAGTCGTTCACGGACGCGCCGTACTTCTTTAATGAATTGACTGGTGATAACTTATTGAGTTCAGTTTTTGCTGTATGTTTTAATGAGGTACTTAAGAGAATTATTCAGAAGGAATGAATGTTCTTTGTGTTAATATATTAGAACTAGGGCGAGACAAGTGTGAACACAAGATATTTTGCTTCAGTTTTTCTGAGTCATTCTACAACTCAGAACTTGGTCTTTAAATTTCTCGTCGCTGTCTTCTTTTCTGTTGCACAAAATGATCCAAATTTCGATGGATGGTCTCAATGTGACTTGGGTGTTTTAAGAAGGTCAAAGGCAAAATTAGTTTTAGATGGATGGTCAGCAGTGCTCGATTTGTGCAGTTGTGGGCTTCATGTAATTCTGAAACATTTCAGTATGGATATAAGAAGTCAGGTTGAAAGGTTAATCAATTTCTACGTTACATTTAGTAAAAAGCAGTGCTCGAAATAGGACGGTATGTACGCCGGTATGATATACCGGTACTACTAGTTATTTTTCGTCGTATATGGACACTTTTTGGAAAAAGATGTAGCTGACCTTACTGCTTCGGAAATATACCATTACGTCATCAGTTTCCGTTTAGAGAACTACATTTAATACTACTTTCAAGATCACCCTGCTCACCGAGCTGACTGAAGAATCTAATCATAAGGCTTGAATTTAAATTTAATTTAAACCTGGTGGTTTAAAAAAAAATAGTTTAAACAAAAAAAAAAGCCACAAATAGTCTCGTATTAGACCATCCGCGTTATTTTGTATCATTTTCGCCTTGCAATCAAGGGCTCCTGGGTTCGATTCTCGATGGGGCAACATAATTTCTTTAAAGTGCAAACCGAGTAGTGGTTCGGATGTCACTGTAATCAGTAGGTCTTGTCCTTCATAACCTTGCTGTTACATAAGGACGTTAAGCCTAAACAAACGGAACGAAACCAAATTATATCTTTCTGGATGCCTGTTGTTTCATAGGGAAGCCAAAGTTAACATGCTTAAATATATTGATAGATGTTGGCAGAATTTATCGACTGCATCCAATGACGTACGCAGGGGGTGGGTCCTGGAGGTCTGGACCCTCTAGGAAATTCCGATATTTTTGTAAATCTACTATAATTTTACGTGAAATTCTCGATATTTTCTGTAAAATTTACACTCATACTGAATTTGGACCCCTACGAAAACTCAAATAATTCGTACTATCTTTATTTCCTTTTTTTATTAATATGCAAATTATGTCGCTGTATTTCTTACTCAGTGAAC
>JAGDQP010024062.1:0-28408 GCA_022664845.1 Lepisma saccharinum | reverse complement strand
ACACACACACATATATATATATATATATATATGTGTGTGTGTGTGTGTGTGTGTGTGTCTGTCTGTCTGTCTGTCTGTCTGTCAGTCAGAGAGAGAGACTGGGCTGTAAGGGCTACCCCTTTCATTGAACTGTCAATGGATCTTGACACTAAATAATTTTATTACCTTTCAATCGTCATTCTTCTGGAATATTTTTCAAGCATCCCAGTCAGAGATTTTGCCAGAACTTCGAAGCTTGGGGTTTTCGATGTACAAAAGACATTTGGAAAGGATAAGCAGCTTTCTCAACGTTTCTCGTGCTGATAATTTGTTCTTATAGAAATAATTCAGTATATTTGTTTGTATTGCCAATTGTTTTATGTCATGTCCTTTATTTAAATGTTCTGTAGGAAAAAGAGTTGACAATACTCTCGAAAAGCAACAACCGTGTTTGGTTATAAATGTGTATAACGAATAACACTTATTGTTGGTCATTAAGTACGACATGGGTTTCCAGAAGTCCCCTAAACGTGGGCTTTCTGCTTTTATTACGGTGTTTGACGCGATACTGACACGTTGACAGATGAGAGAGATTTATGACTATGCTCCACTTCGGACTTCAATGGTAAAATATTTGTCTTACTTAACACTGATTTTTTTACTTTCGTAAGATTAGCAAATAAAAGGAGAAGGGGAAGTGGCTATTTCAATAGCAAAATACTCAAGAGCTTGCTTAATGCAGGCACATTCTTGTGCTGGGTGAAATTTATTTCAATGTAAACTGAAGTGTCTTGTGTTGTCACCAGAGGATCTTATCGCTGAGTATGGTTGTAGTGGATTTTTAATATGCTGGTCACCAATTTCCTGTACACTGTTGTCCTCTTTGCATCGTCCCCACCAAGGAACTCAAACGCACTTTCAATTAATACGATAGAGTATTCATTCCCTTTGCTGCATGTTGCTTAATATACTTGGCTTGATGTGCCTTGGAGTACCGCCAGTGTTTCATCATTTCTTTTGAGGGAATTCTTCAATCTTTCGTCAGGGCATATAGTGCTTGTACTTGGGATCCTTTGTGAAGCCCTCCTACGGTAGTCACCCTCCCATGCAAATTGGGCAAAGGAGAGTGAACAAAATAAATACAGGGGCTTAGCCTGTGTCTGGCAGTACACATCCAGAAGACAGACACTTCACTTCTTCATCCCACAATGGATTGCAAGGTGAGGCGCCTTTACTTGTTTTGGACTCCTACATCGAGGACTGTGTAGTGCTAATTAGGATCTATTAGACACGTTTCCCTGTGAACCTGTGTGAAGTGATTTAGATGGTTTTGTACATCATCTAGCCTCTCGTTCGTGTTTTTACATTCTGTGTTCTTTTGTGAGGGCTTCTGTTCATGGTTAACGCTATTTCTTTCGGTGTTAGCGGACCCTGGTTTGATTCTCGGTTGGAGATCAGAATTTCGGTGAGAGCTACTTCAGCAACACCCAACGGAACGAAAGTTAGGACAAGGCCTGATTTGGACTCCGCACGATGGAACTTATTGCTTTGCCTTAAGCAGCAGGACTTTCACAGCAAGTTCACTATTCTCCATTCGTCGTACTCTTGCGCGTTTGTTCTAGTTGTAGGGATTTTTCATCATCATTGATTTTTTTCATACCTTCAATTGCGTGTTTTAATATATAATATCCATGATAGCAGTATAATGGTGGCTCGAACGTTTCTTTTGTATTTGCAGTGCTGATTGCCTCACCTACTGGTACAGTACAGTACAGTATAGTCTTTCCCCATTATGCAACTTCTGTACTCAATTTTTTTTCCGCTTTCCTCGAGGTCCACATTTCGAAGGACTCAAGTCATTATCATCAGTCCTTCGCCGCTCCCCTCCATATAAGACAGTAACTCATACAAAAGCTTAATAGTTTTCTCTAACTGTATACAAGGAACTTTAAAATATCTTTTTCTCAAGACTTTGTTCGTGGCCTTTTTGTTTTACACAATACTGTTTTTTGTTTTGTTTTGTTTTTGAGGTCTTTTATTCATGGGACTTTTTTTTTCCTTAAAAATTTGTTTATCAGACTTCCATTAATCTGTTGTCTCAAATCGTTGTTTGTCAGATTTTAATTATTATTTTTCACCATCAAGCAGCAATCAATCTTTTTCTTAAATTTTTGTTTATCGAACTTTATTTTATTTATTTATTTTTTACAATTTTTGTTTATCGGAATTAAATTACTCTTTTTCTGAAGTATTTATTTATTTATTTTTTTAAAGATTTTTGTTTATGGGACTTCATAATGTTCTGAACGCTTTGATAATCGACCTTTAGTCAGTGTTTGTGGAGACTGTTCAGTAATCCACAACAGAGATCCACAACATCCACTCTTCGTGGATGCCTGTTTTACGGTAGCTAATCTCACATTTATTTATTTTTCACATTCCATATTCTTACCTGTAATATACCGAGCCGCTGTAGGGTAGTGTTAGAGCGTTCGGGAGGTCCTGGGTTCGATTCCAGCGGCCGACCATCCTGACAGGTTTTTCCAGGGTTTCTCCTGTCACACCAGGACAATGCCGGGATGGTACCTTCAACATAGGCCCTGGCCGACATCTTGCCGAATCCCTTCCCATCCCCTATGCCGGCCTGAGTCTTAGATACCTAAAGGCCATAAATAAAAAAAATCAAATTCAGTTACCTTTATTTTCCACTTGACATTAGAAATCAATTTCTTGAATGTATACATTCAGATCTTATTGATAATTTTTGCCACTAATAATTGTTTCTCCTTTTCATACATTTAGAGTAGACCTGTTAAAAAGCGCTGAGGACGCATGCTTTCTCGTACCGACAATGATAAAAATGAGACTTTCTTCCTTCGTTTGAAACGTGACATTTACTGACTTTCCAATATAACAGCTTACCTCTTTGTCCTGAACGAACTTACTCTATCCATTGCAAAAGGAAAATGAAAATAACAGTCGTAATCTTAATGAAAGGTATCATTTCGACATTCCTCTAGTATGATTGAGGTGGAAACCAGAGAATAACCTCAGTCAGAATGGTGAAGTACAACAGCTTTTAAACGTGCATCGGCGCTCCAATGTCGGTTTGTGTATCTTTGTTTCTGCAAAACGCTGGTATGAATTGAATCACATTGAAAAGACGAAGAGAAGGATAAATATACAGTACACTGAATGTAGTAGCAGAGAGTACTTAAGTACTTTCTGATAAATAATATCTTAATGAATTAAACTATTTTAGGGTTGTTCGTCCATAATTCATTATTAAGTTGCAACGGTGTGTGTATAGATTTATGATATACATCGTAAATGACTTAACACTGCTTTCATTTTCACGCCACCGACTTTGCAGATTTTTGTGGACAATGGAAAAATATATTTTTAACTGTAAAATTCTCCTAGACAGGACTACCAGATATCGAGAATTGAAGGGCCGCTGCGGCTCAGTGGTCACGTGCTCACCTCTGGTGCGTGGGGTCCCAGGTTCGATCCCGGCTCATGCCACGTGGGCTTTGTGGTGTACAGATACCGTGTACGTAGGTTTTCTGGGGGTTCTTGGGTTTCCTCTAAATTCCTTCATTCCACCAATTCTCCCGTCATGATCCATTTGGCCTAAGCCAAAGTTGCCGAAAGGCCTTAAAATGAAATTCAAAATCTAGAATGGAAAAAGAGAGCGCTAATTCTCGGGAAGGGTATAAAAGAAACATTTTTTAATACGTTCTAATATTAATAAATTATGTGCAGTGTAGCGAATACCTTTATATTATAAACACCAAAATCACTTAATAAAAAAACTTCTTTAACGACCCTGAAGTTTTGTCTGGAGAGGAAGGTGTCACTTTTCTTACTGTGAGTGGTATAATTATTATTAGAGCAAGAACCATTCAGCAAAGTTTTGTCTTTTAGAAATATATCAAACATTTCATTGCATTTGTTACTTCCAAAATTATTTAGCACTTATTAGAGCACTAAATCGGGCCAAACCAGATGTTAAATCTAGACTATATTCGTCCGGGTCGTATACCTGCCGACACTCGGACACACCATGTAAATAGTAAACCGTCTGGAATAAAATTGGACATCTGGTCACTGCTGCTAGGCTTTAGATGTTTTGTTGGGCCCATAGAGTGCACTGTTTTCGTGTTGAGAAGATGAGAATCGCGAGTATTGGTGCCTTGGTTACATATGATAGCGAGTTGAAAGATTGGAAAAGGACCTCTCTCGGCAAAAACAAATAAAATAAAATAATAATAATAATATGTTCGTCCCGAAGTGCGTGGGATCACTGTTCTGCCTCAGGCTTACATAATTTATTATTCTTTACACACAACTCGCAATAAGGAAGAACAATAACCAATACACAGAGCAAGAGCTAGGTATAATAGAAACAATACATATACAAAGGTATCCGTAGAATTTTACTTTGTTCATGAATATAAAAAGGACTTTTTTGCGGGGAGGTAACAAGAATTCTATTGTTTCACTTAACATCTTAAGCTATTTTGTCGTATGTAGTAATGTGTAAGAAATGATAAGTTGATTTTCAAACTTGTCGAAGCGGTAAGAGTCCAGCGAAGTGAATATTGGTTTACTACATACTGTCTGATACGATATTTCGTTGTAACTGGATTGTCTGACTTTGTTTGTCATTTGTTCGTTCCTCTATAGACGTTTCGGGTTTGTTTCATCGTATATTCCTTTTTTATCAAGTATGTTTGCTATTTCAGTTTGCATGTTTTATTTTTTAAAAAAAGTTATGACAGTGTTCTTTTATTTGAGTTTATTTCGGCTGGAGATGGACGTAAACTATTATTTTATTTTATCCGTACCTTGCCTGAAGTTAGAGCATGCCGTATGGTGTATGTATACTCAGATTCATAGAATGGTGTATGTATGTAACTCCGTATGTATACTCAGATTCATAGAAAATGATCAATGGACACTTTTTCTGACTCCAAAATTTTCATAATCTGGCAGCAGCATAGGCTGTATGAATGTAGTATAGAGTGGATATACAACATATGGAATGTTGTTTTTAAATCTGTGTTTAATATTGGCCTTTATTACTATATTGTTACAACTTGTTGCACTTAAGAAGCTCATACATCTGCCATTTTCTGTGAATCCAAGTGAGTCTTTAGTAAGAAGCTTCTCTCAAGTCAGGATAGTTCTGTCTACAACAGACACAACTAAATACTATATTTTTTTTTTTAGAGAAGACGACTTGTATAGAGTTTAATAAACCAGTGAGAAGCTGAATTAAGAAATCACCCTTTCCAATAATTTGGGTAAATCAATTACTGGTACTGGTAAATCTGAGATCTCTCTTTATAATAACTTGATGAGATGCAAATAGTCTGTTCGTTCTTAAGATTAATAATGGTGTAGTCACTGATAGGCATTGTCCTTAGAACAGGAGCATTTGTTATGGGAAAAAATAAAAAATGAATTTGTCTTATTTCTGTTGAAGGTCAGTCTTTTTGGATATTTAGTTACGTTCTGTGATTCCACATCTTCTTTTCCAACGTACTCACAGTTTTGTTACTTTCGATTGCAGAATATTTAAAGCCATTAACATTGATTTGGCAGTTGATTTGGAATTTGAGTTCCATATACTGAAAGTTAAGCCCCATCTCCAATAGATTTTTGTACCTGTTATTTGAATGTAGATATACTGATGATAATTGTCATAAGATATAGCAAGTTTAAAACTTTAGATTTGGGAACCAGTAAATTTACATCTGTTGCAAGCATAATTTCAGGGTTTTATGCAGACAATTTCTAGACATCATGCTGTCCAAAATATGTTTGTATAGAATCCTAAAGTATTATCAGCCATCCATAACATCAATGACACTCACTATTGAAGTCTCAAATGAGCTGCAGTTTGTCAAGATGATATTCAGTTCCCTTGCTTTCACATTCAATTATTTGACGAAAAAAGGAAAAGATTGTAAACCCTGTTGGGATCGAGACTTAGAAGACATTTTTTTAGTAACCAGATAATAAAGTCGTAGGTGTTAATAAGAAATGAATATTAGTCATTTATTTCACCATACACATGATAATGTTCAGGTGTTGTGCCGGATAAGTAAATCAAACTTTTCCTCTCGATTGCAACTTTACAGGGAGTGTGCTATTTTACAGCTGCAGACAGTCTATTTGTCAGAGCAGCATTTTTATCATTGGCATTCTCCCTTTTCCTTACGGTCGAGCTAACACATAAAGTAACTTCCACTCTTCTTTTGACCTACATGTCACATTTTATCCTTTTTCATGTTTGATTTATCGCAGCATAATATATTTCGACTTAAGGCATTGGCAAAATCCCACATTTGCACTTATAAAAAATAAATCATTTTCATATTTTTCGTGAACTTTATTCTCAGATAACTCCAGCTGATCCAGAAACAGACTTCCTGTGAATGACTAAGATTATTTTCCTTTATACTTTTATGTAATAAAAGTGTAATGTAAAAGATACATTTCATTTTTCTGTTTTATTGTCTGTTATTTTGCTGTAAATTATCTCATTAGGACAGCAACAGGATTTTTATCAAACCCTCTTACGCTTCCTTAATATGTATCTGCTTTCTGGTTACCCTTAATGTGAAAGCAACCTGCACGGGTTTCGACGAAAAACCGAGAATCGTCGCTGTCACGTCGCCCCAATTTGGAATTTACACTGAAACTCCTTTCCAACGCTCGCAGTTAGGAAATCCGTACAATCCAACTAAACTTCGCATCGTAGTTCGGTCTAGATTGCTCTTTATTTTAACGAATAGATAATGCTTTCATGGTGTATCCCTTCATGAATACCTTTCTCAAGGTCTCTTTGTACTATCAGTTTCTATATTAGCAATCTATTCTTGTCTGCGTATGTCAGTTTAAAAGGATATCTACGTTCCTTGTGCCCTACTGATACATTTTTTATTTCGATCATAGTAGCACATCCACAATATGTTTACGTTCCAGTCTCTCGGAACTTTACAACCCTGAGCCGTCTTTCTGCTGACCTATCTATCCCAGCTGAACTTCATGTTGTTTGTAGAAACTCACAATAAATCTTCAAAATGCGCAACAGTATGTGAAGCACAACTTTAGTGTTGAATAAATAAACAATTAACTTTAAAATATTAACAAAAAGTGAAATACAACAATGGCATGAACCCATGACAACTTATCCATGAGCATTATTGTTAATAGTGTCCTTTTAGTAGTTGGTTCATTTTATTTTTCAGTGATTCAGATATTTTCATGTGTCTTATTTGAAGGTTTCATTCTTTCCAGTTGCTTTTCGTGGCTGCATTGCTAGGTGTAGCTAGAGCTGGAGTTGCCCCGTTGGCCGTCGCCGCTCCACTTGCAGTGGATACAGAATATGATCCGAATCCTCAGTACAGTTACGCATACAGTGTGCAAGATGCCTTGACTGGCGACTCAAAGGCCCAGGAAGAAACTCGTAATGGTGACCTCGTAGAAGGCAGTTACAGTCTTATTGAACCAGATGGTACCCGACGCACCGTTACCTACACTGCTGATTCAGTCAATGGTTTCAACGCTGTGGTGCACAGAGATGCTGCTGTTGTCGCTGCTCCGTTGGCGAAAGCCGTTGCTGCTCCAGCTGTTGTAGCCGCTCCTCTAGCGAAGACAATCGCAGCTCCTGCCGTTGTGGCTGCTCCTGCTCGTTATGCAACTTTTGCAGCTCCTTCAGTGATCGCAGCCCCAGCCCGCTTTGCCGCTCCAGCCGTTGTCGCAGCCCCAGCCCGCTTTGCCGCTCCAGCCGTTGTCGCAGCCCCAGCCCGCTTTTCCGCTCCAGCTGTCGTAGCAGCACCTGCCCGTTACGCCGCTGTTGCTGCACCTACTCGCTTTGCAGCCGTCCCAGCGCCCATCCGTCTGACAGCGTACTCTCCAGCAGTGGCGCCCATTACAACCTTGGTACACTAGCAATGGATCATGTTGCCTGCGATCTCGGCAGTTGCTGTGCAGCCCACCCTTGGTACCACGTCTTTAGAATGCAGAGTTACAAGACTAGGAGTAAATTATTGTATGTGAAAGTGTATCGTTTCAGTTGCTATGTTGTACATACACAACTAGACCAGAAATGGCCTTGTACATTGTTAAACGTATTTTCTGCTAAAGAGGGATAGAAGTAATAAAGTTCAGTTTTGACGTAACCTTGTAAACGTGCATAAATAAATTAATTAATCCTTCACAATACTTCGTATATTAGAGCTGGGAAGTATGAACGGAACACAATGTAAATATTATTTTTATCTTGTGCTACAGTTTCAAATTATATTTGGCATATATTAAACTTCAAAGAAATGTTATGTGTTACTAAGAAGAGTTTCCATATACAAAATTGAGGAAGGTTTGTTCTCAATTAATCATATCTTTTACGTGGTTCTTTTATCATTTGAAGACTACAATGGGAGCAGCGCACATTAATGTTTCAACAGCGTCAGTACGTATTGTTGCAGTTGAATGACCAATATATCATGCAGTACACGTTTAATGTTTTTCCTCTGGCATGGAGGAGCAGCACAAAAACTAAGTCAGTTATGTAATCGAAAATATTACACCATGGATATGAAAAGGTTGTTTACAGCATTAAAAAGAATAGTACATTAATCCTTACACCTGGGATACTGTGTCCTGTGGCTGAATTAATCTGAAGCATGCTGGTAAGAAATAGTTATTGGTATTATGGACGACGGGAATCGGCTGTAGACTCTTAAGCTGCATATGGACTCTGATCGTTATTTCATTGTTCGAGTGCGACCCTGGTCAGTTTTTAATGTAGCAAATAAATGTTAATACTGCTTTTCTTGTATCGTAATCTTGTTTGTTTAGCACTATCTTACATGTTTATGCACTCATTAATTAGTTATCCATTACTACAAGTCATAATACACTTCTAACTTTTGGTGGCCCCTCATCTTTTCCCTCTGTTACTTTCATTTGCTTCATTAGAGCTACCTTTCTTCCAATAAAGATTGATGTACCATAGGTGTCCATTTTCGCCTGACCTCCACTCCACCTCCCCTCCAGCTATGATTGCCCCTCCACCTCCACTCCACATCACCCTCCAGCATAGAGTTCGCTCTCCACTCCACATCACCCTCCAGCATAGAGTTCGCTCTCCACTCCACATCACCCTCCAGCATGGAGTTCGCCCTCCACCTCCACTCCACATCACCCTCCAGCATGGAGTTCACCCTCCACTCCACATCACTCTCCAGCACGTAGGTCACCTCCACTCCACCTCCCCTCCAGTTCTGATGTGGCCCTCCACTTCCACTCCACATCACCCACCAGCATGGAGATAGCCCTCCACTCCAGCTCTGATCTGCCCCTCCACCTATACTCCAGCTATGATCTGGCCATCCACCTCCACTCCGCATCACTCACCAACATGGAGATAGCCCTCCACTCCACATCCATTCCAGCTCTGATCTGCCCCTCCACTCCACATCACCCTCCAGCACGGGTCACCACCACTTGTACTCCAGCTATGATTTGCACCTCCACTCCACTCCGCATCACCCTCAAGCACGGAGTCCACCACATCCTAATAAGTCGCCTTCGCAGAAAGAACGAAAGAGACAGAAGAGAGAGAGCGAAGAGAACGTCACTGATGTTAGTAAGAAGGCACATACAGCTAATGCATCAAGCAGTGACAAAGAAGATAAAATCGCAGTAGAGGAACAGACAAGTATCGTACCGTCTATTACACGATATCTTGTGATTAAAGTAATGAGTGAAACAGAAAATCCAAGTGGTTTGAAGGGGTTATCCCCTTTCGTAATACAAAAACAACTTACTTACGTTGCAGGTGAACTTAAGCATGTTAAAAAGCTTCGCAACGGCACCTTGCTCGTAGAGACATCCAATAATAAACAGTCTACTAATCTCCTAAAGCTGAAAACCCTAGGACCATTCGCAGTTCAAGTTGAACCACACCGTCAACTGAACTTTTGCCAGGGCGTAGTATCTTGTTGGGACTTGCAGGATGTCCCTGAAGAGGAGATTAAGAATGAACTGGCCAGCCAAGGTGTAGTCAACGTTAGGCGGATTAAAACACGTAAGAGTGGCGAGCTGCAACCCACGAGCTCGCTAATTTTGACGTTTGCCATGCCACAGCTTCCTAAGGACGTGAAGGCAGCCTTCTACTGCTTGCCTGTCCGTCCATATATACCCAGTCCGCTCCGCTGTTTTAAATGTCAGCACTATGGACACACCAGCACGTCGTGTAAGGCGACCTCTGCTGTTTGTGCAATTTGCGGAACCAGTAGCCATGGTGAGGATCCTTGCACATCACTGAAACTTCAGTGTGTCAATTGCAAGGGTGAACACACAGCCTGGTCGCGGGACTGTCCTATATTTCAGGAGGAAAAACGAATTCGAGAGCTGATGGTCTTAGAGAAAATATCCGCTGGTGATGCTAAACGTCGATTACGTGATTCTCAGCGCACCCTTCCCTCTGGTGCGTTTTCACATGTTGTAGCCAGACTAGCAGTTAAAACTGTCTCGGTTGGTACCCAGACAGTTAATGTATCAACCCAAAAAGTGTCTGATGTGCATGACGACCCTCCGAAGCCGCCCAAAGAATCGGAGGGTCCTCTTCATATGCCGACGCAGAGTCAGGGACAAAAAACACCTGTGCAGAGCTCTAGAACTCCACGGGCTAAGACTACTTATAGTCCGTATAAAGTCTCGAAGTTAGTTCGAACTTCGCCTCTCACTACAAGCATAAAGACTCTGACGAACGTTCTGTCTGCTCAGTTAGCTCAGGAAGAGTTTGCACATACTGTCGATGAACCAAGTTCATCTTTGGCTTCAGACATGATTCAGGACCACTTAATGGATATAGATTTTAATCTCGTGGGCAGGAAAGGGAAACCTAGGTATAAACCTAAACTTAAACGGTAATATTTTACTTGTTTTCGCAGAGACTTTTATGATTACCGTTTATTTTATATGCTTATGCTCCTTAGCTGTTAACTTTTATAATGACTTTTTGTTTTACCTTGTGAAGGGCCATTTACAGGCTTTCTTGTTATACTGGCCATTTACACCAGTTGGCTGATAGTGAAGACCTTCTACATCTTCATCTTTTATCTTTTTATAATATTTTAATTAACAGCTAAATTTTTATATGACCAAGATAAGGGGCTTCCCCCGTATCGGGACGGGCGTAAGCCATAGTGCTGTTACCGCCCATAAAATTAATTTTATCTTATCTTATCTTATCAAGCACGGAGGTCACCACCACCTCCACTCCAGCTATGGTCTTCCCCTCCACCTCCACTCCACACCCTCCAGCATGGAATTCGCCTTCCACCTCCACTCCACATCATCCTCCAGCATGGAATTCGCCTTCCACCTCCACTCCACATCACCCTCCAGCATTGAGTTCGCCCTCCACCTCCACTCCAGCTATGATCTGGCCATCCACCTCCACTCCACATCACCCACCAACATGGAGATAGCCCTCCACTCCAGCTCTGATCTGGCCATCCACCTCCACTCCACATCACCCTCCAGTTTGGAGAGTGATGGGAAATTATGTTGAGGGGTAACCTCCGGAGGGATGGACACCTTTGGGATGTACTGTGTGTAGCATTATAGAAGATGGATTGCCACTCTTGCATTTTTCCTGTTATCTGTCTTAGAGTACATTGTATATTATTCGTAATATTAAGAGAATATGATGATACATTGTTGACAGGTTTAGTGTACACACTGTGATATGGACGCACTGGTTTATGGGTGTTCGTAGCGATATTGAATATAGAGCATGTCAAGGAGCCATATTCTTCCTCATAGCTTAATTGTACAGTATTGTCTATCATATGAGTTGCGTAAGAATATAGGTCAATGGTACTCTCACGATAAACAATTTTTGTCCAGACGCAGTCTACGATCTTCTTCAGGTGAGATGAGCAAGCCATCCACAGTTGGGGGCAGATTAACCCAATGGTGTGTATTTGTTTACCGGACAAACAATCAGACGTTTTATATATAAGATTAGCAGCTGATATGCTTGACCGTTGGTGCAATGAAACTGAAACAATCCTCCTCCTTCTTGGTCAACCATAGTGGTATTCGTTAACTCAATCTCTCCCCTTTCACTGTTCCGTGTTATGAACAATCATAACCTTCCATATATGCAACCCAAATTACTTTATCGTAGCGTGGGTTGCATAAACATATAGGCGGGACTACTTAATTTGAAATCAGTGTTGCCAGCTTGAGCGTCAAGTCTGGTGAATTTGGGGTGGTGGCTGGCGACATTTTTTTTTTTTTCAGAAGTCTCTATCGACTTTTTCAATTACTTTGGAAATGTCTTGACTGTAAAATAGTGTACTCACTGTAAAACTGATCTCTACCCAAGAGCTGTCGGTCTGAGAAACATCATGAAACAAAACAATCCTAGCCTCAACACCTACCCGTCTTCTGCAACAAAAAGGAGACGATGGAGTAGAATGTAGTGTAATTTTTAAATTGATTTTAAGTGTTTATGCATGATACGTTATTAATAAATGTGTAATTTATGTTAAGTTTTGCGAGAACCACAATTTTGAGGGTCTGTATTCCGCAAAATCATATTATCGACTTTTATTGCAGAATCTAGCTCTATTTTTATCATGAAGAGTTGGCAACTTTGAAATGGGTGGTCGAAATACCTCCTAATGGCAAAATGTTGGACCATTAGTGTTGGCTTGGTCAAACACGAAACTCAGTTTAGTGCAGATTGATTTAGCGGGATGAATATACAAGATGGCGGACATACGTACAAACTGATATTCTGAGCTTTATTCAAAAGAAGGTTTTTGATTTTCAATTTCTCACAAAGCAGTAATTTGGAATAGGGTTTATTTATGGCGTTTTGGCATCTTTGCCTCGAGCCGGGATAGTGGTTAAATGGTGAGAAATATATCTGCTAGGATCTTAAGGTACCATCCTGACATTTTCCTGGTAAAAAGGGTTAACACTGCAAGACCTCAGTCAGCATGCTTGGCCGCGGGGTTCGGACCCGTGTGCCTATGCATTGCCGATCCGAAGTCCAGGACTTTCCTGCACTGTGGAGCTGGGTATTAGTGGTGTACGTAAGTCCAAAGTCAATTCCGGAATTTCCCGAAATTTCGACTTTCGGGAATTTCATAATTCCGTTTTCCCGAAATTCCGACATTTTGAAATTCCCAGAGCCCTGACCTCTAACGCTTGTCTTCGGTTCGATCCCTGTTCGTGCCATGTGGGGTTTTGTGGTGAACAAACACCGTGTGCGTGGTTTTCTACGTGCTCTCCTTTTTTCTCCATTCCACCAATCATCCATCTGGCTTGAGCCAAATTTTCCTAAAGCCTTAGAAATTAAATTCAAATTCATAATTTGTAATTCCGGAATTTCGAACACCCCTACTGGGTACTGCGAACCGCACTTACATTTCTGAAGTAATATTGTAGGGCTTCACTTATGTGATTTCTAATCGTGGTTCAGGTTTTAAAGGGATGATGCCCGTCAGCAAGCACGAACTTGAGGACAGAATTGAAAAATAAAATTTCCAACCAGAAGTGAATCGGTTTCAGCGCAGTTTGGTCAAGTAGTTAGAAAAGGCCCAGATAACGGCAGACTTCCAATATTACTTGTCTAATTATCCTTTATTTAATATTTTGAATATTTGTTTGTTCAAAATTCGATATTTCTTTTGTTTTCTTATATTCGGGAAACAGAATATCCAGATATGGTATCCAGATAATATCTGGATGAATGAGTATGCAAATAATTCGAATAGTCCTGCAAGGAACACTGGCTTTTTACGATGAAATCCGAAAGTAGAGTAACCAATACCACTTCTGTCTAGCTTTCGTGTATTTGAATAATTCTTAAAAGCCAAGTTTGAAGGTGCCATTCGGTATACCAGCTTATATTTTGATTTGTGAACGGTTGTAGTGATATTTTTAAAGAACCGCTATATACGTTATTTAATTTATCAATAAGAACAAGTGTATTTCCGGATATGTGGAAAGAATCAATTATATGTCCAGTTCCGAAAGCAGGCAATAAAAATGAAGTTGACAACTATCGTCCTGTAGCCATATTGTCAACGGTTGCTAAAGTATTTGAAAGTGTAATTTATGATCAGTTGATGCAGCATGTTAAGCCGATACTTTCAATATATCAACATGGCTTTTTACAGAAAAGATCTACTGTAACTAATCTGGCTATAATTACAGACTTCACAGCTTCCGCCATAGACAATAAAGAACAAGTAGATGTTGTATACACGGATTTAAAAAAAAAACATTCGATACTGTAGACCATAATATACTAATTCAAAAGCTTTCCACATTCAGTTTTAGTCCTTCTATGATCCATTTCTTCAAGTCTTATTTAAGTAACCGTAGACAATCCGTTCTATATAAAGAATATAAAACCAATTGCTTTTATGTCGGTTCCGGTGTTCCTCAGGGATCTAATCTTGGTCCTCTTGTTTTTATTATTTATTAATGACTTACCACACTATATTCAAAATTCTCGTAAGCTGTTGTTTGCAGACGACTTAAAATATTTGTCAATGTAAAGTCCTTGGATGACTGTCTACTGCTTCAACAGGATTTGTCCAGTATACTGAAGTTGTGTTCTACGAATAGACTTGAAATAAATATTGGTAAGTGTAAAGCCATGACCTATAGCAGACGGGAAAAAACTTACGATTTCACTTATTCGATCAATGGAATAAGCTTAAAAAAATTGGATACAATTAAAGATTTAGGTGTTACATTCGATAGTAAACTAATATTTTCGCCACATGTGGTAAATATAACCAATGATGCATATAGAAACCTAGGATTTCTTGTTAGGACAACCAAATAATTTGCACTTTGAAAACTCTTTACTATTCCTATGTTAGGTCCAAACTTGAATATGCCTCACTTATATGAAATACCTCTATGAATGCTAGTTGCCAGAAGATCGAACACGTACAAAGCAATTTTTTACATTTTCTCACATACAAACGGACTGGTTTCTACCCGAAATACGAATCTTACAATAATTTAATCGATAATTTTAAATTTCAGAAACTTGATCAAATACGAACATTAAACGGCTTACTTTTCTTGTACAGACTTTTGCACAATAAAATAGACTGTACCGAATTATTTGCAAAAATAATTATTAAGGTCCCATCCCTCAGAACGCGCGAGGGAAATAGTGGTCTATTATACTGCAGAAAAGCTCGTACAAACGTATTAAATGTGTCACCTACATGGGGAACTAGTGCTACTTATAATGCAATAGGTAAGAATTGTACAAATTTGGACATATTTGGAAATTCGGAAGAACTGTACAAAAGATTAATACAGAATATATTGTAAAAAGAAAAAAAAAAAAAAAAAAGAAAATGAGAAAGAGAAAGAAAAAAAACTTTTTGGACAAGAAAAAGGGTATAGATGTTCTATTATTTGTGTCATTAAATGTAACAATTATTGTAGACGCTATAAATAGGCATTAAGGCCTGTTGTGTCGATGAAATAAATAAATAAATAGCCTAATATAACCGAGGAAAAAACTAGGAAAAGCTCAGTTAGGATAGCAGACAACTTGATCAATCTCAGAACGTTCTGAACGCCAAGCCGAATGCTTTACTAACTGAGCTAGGGTGCTGGGTCAACCAACCTTTTGCTTTGCCAAGGAAATCATGGTACTCTTACCGAGATCATTGGTGCCTAGAGTTTCAAGGCAATAATTCGGAATGATTTTTTCTGGTAGTACATTGTCTTTCTGTAGAAATTAGTCTCGGTTAACCCTGACTACTTTTAAATGTTAATTTCTACGATTTAAAGATGCGACTACAATCACCATACCATTATCCAAATTGTAGGAACCTAGTTATCACTGTTTCGCATTAATTGTAAGAAATAGTAAAAGAATTCTTTCCACCTTTGACTGCAGAAAGACTCCTTGAAAGTGACATACACTCGAGCAACTGTACCCCCATTTCACGCCACAAGGAATCGAACTTCTGTCCATTCACCTATAGGTGGCAAGGCAAATCCTTCTTTCCTAGCTAATTATTTTTTTTATTATTTAATTAGCTTTATGAATCTTACGTAAGAAAACCACTTGTGATTTCGTCCTTAGAGAAGGACAAACATTATAAAAAGGGTATTGTCGCCTCGCTTGACTTCTTTTTGTTGGCAGGGCGTGTCCAGCAATACCTGTTCTACATAGTTTTTAAAGCTCATGTAAAATTGGGTCACCAGAGTTGAAGATAAAAAACTACTGCCAATATTTGAACGCTTTATTATCTCATTCGTTCTTGACCTTGAGAGCGAGCAGCGCTCTCAGTTGGGCGAGGTTAACCGAAAGCGAAGTGAACTTGAAAGTGGTTCTGCTTGCAGCGGATTCCGCCCAGACATATTTTAGGGTCAGTGGTTTCACTTTTATTTAAAACTTGTTGCATTCCTGTTATGTATTGATTGAAAGTAAACTTATCAGGAACAATAAAAATAACAATACCCTTCTAGATAGTGTTAATGGGAAATCAGAATCAATACTAGTAAATTTTTCTACCAGTATTTTTCTGATAATGATTGTCCTTAAACGAGTGCACACATACACATTTTTTTTTTCACTGTATAGCCTGTTTGGTAATAAAACACTTTGTATTATTGGCCTTGAAATAATTGGCACATTAATATTGTATCCATATACTTTCTGGCGCTAATTCTGTCCTCGAAGTGTTAAAATAAACCCTGAAGTTAATTCTCAATTGACTCGAAATAACGGTACTTGCAGTTCAATTATAGGCTATATGCTTACTTTTATTTGTATTTGCTGAGAAATTATATAGATTACTTTATTTCGTGATAGTAAAGATTAGAACTTCTAACCGAGAGTCTGTATGTCAGTTGGTAGAGAGTTGACTTAGTAATCGGAATGTCCTGGTAACAATTTCAGCGGCTGCCCGTCCTGACAAAGATTTTTCTTGTCATACGAGACAAATGCCGGGATAGTACATACTAACTAGGCCCTGGCCAACTACCTTCCCACATCCTTCCCCCTACCCTATTCGTAGGAGCGTAGAGACACAAGGAAAACTTTGTGACTTTTCATTTCTTTGTAATTAAGTGATTTGCCCGCCCGTTGGTGCGGGGTGAATAAAATATATTGGCAACAGCCATCGAGACTGTCACGAATCAGCTTTGTTAGGGGTGTGTTACCTAAGATAGCTGTTGTTAAGAATGGATACTCATGGCAAATTTCACCACTTGGAGGTAGTCAACCCGTCGAATAACATTGTAATGTGTTGCCGCCTGCTTTGCTTTTAAATTTTCCATTGTTCTTACCGCCGCTATTGGAATTCAATGGATAATTAAATAGTCGATTATCTTTGAAGGTAATAATTTGAGAATCAGTGATATATGATAATTTCCCAGTCCGATCTAGTGTCTGATATGCGAAAAATCATTCGAATCTGTCAAGCGCTTTTTGCGTGATGATAACGGTCGATTGTAGAACTGAGCCTAAATGTTTCCTGTATAGATATACGCTCGTAAAACACTTCGGAAGCTACTGAACTTGACGGGAGAAGAGAGGAATTGCAATGATCTGTCGAAGTGTTTCGCAAACCTTTATCTTTTTTTTTTTTATTTTTTTTTTATTTTTTTTTATTTTTTTTGCAGGGCACATTTAGTTGTAAAACCAATGCCTGATCGAGTATGAAGCTTGGTCAGTTTTTAGAACACAAATTTCTCAACTATACATTAAAAAAAAATGCTGTCAAAATATAGCGAACTTCTAAAAAAAAAAAAAAAAATGTCCTGTTGCTGTTAACAGTGAAATTAACAGTCCCAACCTCCTCAAGATATTTTTGCGAAAAATTATCTAGAAATGGTTAGTTACTCAGAGTTGGAAGCAAGTAATACTTTGTTACGGAAGAGAGTAAAAAGAATATCCGAAATATTGGAATTTCCGAATTTTCTTCAAAATTGTCTGAATTTCTGTACACCCTGTACAAACGGCGTTGGACCAACACTTCATACGACCAACAGCCTCTCAAATGCAAGAACCGGCGTACGACCCACATCTCAGGGCAAAAACCTGTTTTGGTCGAACGGCTTGTTGGTCCAACGTCGGTTCTAGGAAGTGTATGCCGATGTTGATTTACACAGGTGTCCAAAAAATAATTTAAGATATTTTTTATTATCTTTTAAGGTTTTATGCATCTGGTGCTCTGTCAGTTTTATTATTGGTCAAATGCTATGTTGGTGCTACGCATGCAACCCTGTAGTTTTTTTAAAAAATAAATAAATAAGAGCTTGTTAAATTTTGATAAAGAGCCGATTCAGAAACATTTATTTACACTTATTACGAATATTTGTATAATTCATCCGTCTATGTTTATGACCCCAAAGTCACGGAGGTAGGTGAGCCGATAGTAGTTTGTCAGTGCCTTATATCGGGTTTAGATTATGATAATGTTCTAAGATTAGCCTACAGTTTTAAGCGAATTCCGATGCATCCACTTATTTTATGTATTTAATTGCGTGGAAACAGTTTGAAGGAGCCAGATAAAAGGTTCGAACCATCTCTTGCTGGTGCTGAGCAATAATTTTTTCTACATTTTGCAACTTGTACATCCATGGTTGTTGCGTTAAAAGGAATAAATAAACATATATTTATTGCATTTCTTTCGTGCTTTGGTGATTCGCCTTAGAGAGGACGAAGCGAGGGTTGCTGAAGCGACTGTGCCTCGAAAGTAGGGTATTCATATTTCGGATGAAAGAATATTATCTTCCCTTCAGGCTTTGTTCGTATTCTCTCTCATTGTTATGCAATGAGTTCTCGTATAACAAACACTAATGCATAGTAGTAAAATATAATCATCCAACCAAATTGATACTTTATGTGAATAATTTATTCTGCAAGTGAAGTAGTAACAAGAAGTAGAAAGTGTAGACAGAAGTATTTTAGAATCAGTTAGACGCAACCGTCATTCATGAAATAGACACTGCTTTTGTATGTTAATGTAAAACGGTTGCGTTCGACTGCGTGTATTTGGACATTGTAAAGCGTTCGTGTGATTGGTACCTGGGCGTATGCTTTTCTGATTGTGCTTGGAAGTAAACAAATGACATTTTGGAAACCTGTCATTTTTTCTTTTCTTGTAGACTTTATTCAGACGTAGCTGCAGCCTAAAGTTGTACTCTTTTTGGCATTTCGTAACACCTCTTTTTGTTATTTTTTTGCTGCGCACAGTGGCAGACGTATAGCGCATGCAGGCTAATCGTACGAGTGAAGAATTAAATAGTTCCAAACAACACGAGAAAATAAGTAAAAGTAAAGAAAACGAATGGAAATTTATCCGATGCATGCAAACAGGTGAAATTGTAGTAACTGGCAACATTAGCGAATTCCGTTACATAAGTTCGTCACGGAAGAAGTGAAAATACTGAGAGGTCCGTCGTTGAGAATATTGGCGTTGTTGTTATGTAAACCTCTTCCGCACTTGCAGTGGACTATTGTCTCATGTTGTTAACAACAAATCATAAATAATGTATCATTTCCGTGACACTCTTAAGAATACACTTTTAACTAGCTAAATTAAAAATCAGGAAGGTTATACGCCCAGCTCCTCGGTCTAATGGTAACGGTCGCTAACTTCGAATAAGCACTGAGGGAGCGGTTCATGTTCCAATCCATCCCATCCCGGTTATCCAGACTTCCAGAGGTTCTCTTAGTCCCACGAGGCGAATACAGCGATGGTGCCTAGAATGAAGGTTCCTGTCGCTACCCTCCCACTCTTAGGACAAAAGCAAAGTTTGAACCAAATGGCCTATAGCCTAGGCGCTGTAAAAACCAGAGATACAAACTTTTAGTAAGCTGATATGAGGGGCGTTGGGGAGTGTTTTTAATGTAGGAACCCATCTGTATTTACTTCTTATAAATAGCCATCTATTGATCAGTTTCAGAAACTACCAGCTCACAGAATTCAGTATCATGTTGGTTTAAATATTGCGGATGTGCCAATTTTGAGGGTTATCAAGTCCCCTCCCCCTCCACACACGCACTAGAGAGAGAGAGAGAGAGAGAAAGAGAAAGAAAAAAACAAATGCTTGCTTTTGTTCGATTAAAACTTGACACTCGTTTTGTTAGCCTTCCTGCTAATATCGTCAAGGAATCTTGTTTGATTTTAATATGTTCGCAGACACACGGCTTTGAAAGTCTTGAAACACGGAATCTAGAAGTTTGTAACATTCTGAGAATGGAGCCATCAATTTTTACTAAAGTGACCCTCCGAAACATTCCGTTCAGTAGATCCTTAGCGATTTTAACCCAGACCACGCGCACAGAAGGCAAACATACTATTCATTCGGACAATCGGGGACCCAAAAGTGGATTTATGTAACTATATTTCTAACAATATTGATTGGCCTTCCTCCGTTGGAGTTTATGTTCGATGGCCTTTCCAAATTATTGCTTTTCAATTGTAGAACAGTGTTACCATCTAGAGTATGCCCTTAGTGTGAGCCTATACGCTCGTTGGGGCCCATCATGTATTTTATTACTAATTATGTAATGGTTGCCTGTACTTTTATCTAATATTAATTAAATCTTATCTAATTAATGTGTGAGTAGTTCAGCGAATCTGTAAGTAGGGAGAGATTGCATTAGCCATTACTTACAGATTGGTGCCTCGATTATGAGACCTGTCCGCTTTCTTCTTCATGTTTTTTTTAAAGATATGCCAACCGAGGGATATCATCTTTCAGAAGTGGAAAGAACCTAGACCACAAATGCTAGTGTAACCCAGATACGTAATTTTAATTAATTGAGTTAGTTTAAGCTATATTTTAAATCTTAAATTATTTTCAAGACAAATTGAAAATGTAAAAAATGTGATGAATTACTCAGTATAAGGAACGTACTAAATAATACAAAATGAGTGAATGTGGGCTAAAAGAATGCACGTCTAATAATGTCTGGGTTGAGTCATTCAGAGTCCTTGCGCGCAAAACTTGACATTTTTATTACAACATGTCTTGATGTCCGTCAATTTGAAGATTCAGAACACAGGGAATGCAGTGTATTTAATAGACCACCATGCTAATTTGCTCGGAGGAGTGTCATAATTATGAAATGAAAGAAGCGGGACCTATCACATACATGTCAGACCTTGGCGGAGGTCGCGAAATTTACTCACTACCGTGCTAACTTGTGTGTATTTTTCTTCTGTTACAATGTGCATGTGGACCTTAAAATAGCAAGGACTCAAAATGCTAGTTTTCAGTTTTGCTAAATTTAACATGGCATTCCGTGCCTTCTGAATCATAATCTATCATCAGAGACAACCTTGGAGAGTAGCTGATGGCATGGCATGCTTACGTGGAAGTATTCTAGTTACCTTTGACACGTTTGTTAACATTGCTAAGATTTTTGACATGTCAATGACTGATAAGTTGAAACAGAAGTATTGGTCCCGGCACTAGCCGGAAATCGAACCTGATACAGGGGTTTCCAACCTGCGGTCCGTGGACTCGTCGAGGTCCTCCAAATATTCTGTACGGTCCGCGAACCAAATAAAATAGTGAAAAGGTAAATTGTAAAGAAGATTTTAACACTTGGTTAGAGGTGAAAATGTGCTTCCATCTGCTGTCCACTTTCACACGTAGGACATAATTGAAACTGTGTACTGGTATATACGGTTTTGTACGACTAGTCATTAACCTTTGAACCCCGTTCAAGAAAAATAAAATAGAGTTGTCAGTATTTATAAAGTGACAAAAGCATTAAATAAGTAGAGCTCATAAAAAGTTAAATTTTATCTTTTCTTTATGGCATTTGAATGAGACTCAATAGCTAGTTCATGGAACGAAGAGTTTAGTTTTGGTGAAATTTGATGTGATTATTGCATATTTAATGAAGCTTTTAATAAGCAGTGGAACTGAATACATCTTCGCAATAGCAGGGCACAAATGTTTTCAAATGACTTTCAGTAGTTCATTGGTTACGCAGTAGGTTCCTGTTTGTCTACCAAATGTTCAGTAGGTTCTCAGATGACTGCTGTGTTCTAACATTCCGCACTCAGGTGGCGATAAAAGGAACTTATTGGAGCTCGGTTCTTTTTTTAGAATAATTATTATGTTCTAACATGGCTCTCCGATTGTTACTTAAGATCTTTAGTAAGCAGAAAATTTAAATTGTAAAAAAAAAAAAAGTACACTTCTGGGGATGTCTTAATTAATAGGTAAAAATGTTTTTAAAAATGTACGTATCCTATACATTTTTTTTGAGAATTCCGAAAATGTTGGCCTAAGGAAGTAAGAGGTCTTTTTATGTGCCTACCTTTTTTTACTGTGCCGAATAATGTATGCCAGATTTGGTGCGGATACGGTTAACGCTATGGAGCAAATTGAAAAATTGAATTTTAAAGTACGTTGGCAACACTGACAACTGCGGTGTGTGGGAACGCTAACACCCACAGTATTTTCTATTGTGTCGAATAATGTTTAAGGCAAGTTTGATGCAAATACGTCCAACGGTAGTACCAATTTGAAAACTTGAATTTTAAAAATATGTTGGAAACACTGAGAACTGGAGTGCTTGGGGTCGGACACATCCACAGTATCTTTCTAATGGGTCGAATAATGTTTATGCCAATGTTGGTGCAGATAGGTCTAGCAGAACTGAAACAATAGGAAAAATTGAATTTCAAAAGACATGTTTTGGCAACACTGACCCCACTGTATTAATCAAGACGATTCAGGTGGCTCTGGGCTAGTCTGGCCAATTACTTTCCAACGACACCTCAACTACCTCTTACACCTTGTGGTTTCTTAGGCTTTCGGGACACGAGTGGACGGACGGACTGACGGACTTAAGGTCCTACGTAATAATAACGCTACCAAGAAACGTAAAAAAAAAAAGGGTGGGCACAATAGATGCTTCTGGAAGTATTATGTATTTTAACATAATCAAAACAACAAGGTTAAGTCTTGTTTCTGCTGCCACGTGAACATTGCAGTTTTATACAAACTTAATGCACCTCTATCACCGGAGGAAGTTTAATGTACTCAGTTTTATTCCTTGCACTGTGAGGAATTCGCTCCTAAAATATCGCCGTGTATTTTAAACTTTTGTGTATAAACGGAATAAAAATAATCAGATATTGCGTTCATTTTGATAAATGCAAGGTAGCGTCTTTGAATCTCAGCAGTGAGCCGAGGATGGCAGGCAACAAGCGTTTATACTTGAGCTCTGTTTAACTTCAGGCAGCGTATTGGAAATAGTGTAGAACGGGGCTATATCTATCGAGGGGAAGGGGGGCAGTACAGGTCAATACGACCGTGATTTGCGAGATTTTTTTCAGTCTGCATTGGGGGAAAATCTTGCAACTCATAACTGTTTTGACTTTTTTTTTTTTAATCGATCGATCGAACAATTACCTTCTCCGTTCCCCGCTGAGGTTCAAAGACGCTGAATTGCATTCGTGAAAATAGAATTAACAAAATACTTAATTGTAAACTTAGAGCAGCAAACAGCGAAGTAAGCAAAAATAGGACTTACAGTAAGCGAGTTCCGTCTTCAATTTCTTCACCAGAAATCGAACCTCTGTTCAGTTGTTGAGCGAAAACAGAATTGCTCAACCAGTGATTTGTTAACTTGAGAAATTGACTGTCACTGACGTGTTAAACGGTTTGCAACCAATGCTCAAAATATTTACAATCCCTGAAATTCACTGCTATTGAAATGCCCTTGCAAGAGGTTATTTTGTAACAATCATTTTCGTTGATACATTTCCCACTAAGGTTACAAAATTCCGTGGTGGAGTATATTACCTTGTTCCCAAGCTAAAACTGACGTGATGGCATTGCTTTTTAGTTGAGAAATAGTGATAATATATGTAACGAAAGGTCAGAGGAATCACTATGGAAACCATGGCTTTTATAACTGAGAACGGCGTTGACTTGCAAACTAACCGTATAAAAGTTACGAGCAGAAGACGAATTACACTTGTAAACATGAGAAGAGTTGTTTTATAGAGCTGACTCTTTGAAAAAAAAAAAAATCTTTATTCCTTGCTGTTAGTGCATTATGCAGTATAACTGCATACACATTTGAGACTGTTCTCTTGAATGAACTCTGTCAATGGTCCTTGACCGAAATGATAGAGTCATCTGCCACGCATCCCAGTGTAAGTTCGTGTGAGAACAAAATTGAAAACAGAAAACGAATTTTATTCTGGTTTTCGTGTGAGTAGCCACTTTCCGTGCGAGCGGGTGATGTACCAACTGCACTTAATGTGCGTGCGACATTTAATAATCTTTTTTCCATTTTGAGGTCACAGAGGACACTTCATCCTCGGGCTGGGCATGGTATAAAAAAGATGCAGAGACCCTTGACAGCATCACTTAGTCCACGAATTGTAATAGTTGTATTGTGCAGCGCTAAGAAGAGTCAACAATGATGATTATTGTAAGTCAGTGTGAAAAGTTTTCTGTACATTTACGTGGTAGTTCTTTACAATAATGTAGGTTGTTCGTTGTACTGAGAATACCGACTTCTGATAGTTACTGAAAACTAAGTCAAAAGCGTTGGTAGTTATCAGTATGGAAACTATTACTGGGAGACTGGACGTGGAGAAATAGTTTGTTTTTTTCGAAGGTGGATTTGATTCGGAGTTTGCATTTTACGTATCCTAATTTTATCCGAACGGTATAAATTTCTAAACTTTTTTTTTTATGTTATCTCGTTGTAATGCTCAAAGCAAATGCCACTTGGAATCTTGGAACAGAAATTATAGTAATTCTTATTGTTGTGGCGATGGCTACAAGTCGGTCATGAGATCTTTCCTACACTGTTTGTCTGTGTTCAAATTTTAAAAGTCACTCGACAAGTGACAAGCAACAGCGATAGTTTGGAAAGCGGCCCCGATAATACTTGTATATCAAGTGAAGTGCCTGAGATTATGACATTGTTTATTTTAGCTGAGAAATTTGAATACCCGTACCGTAATGGGTGAACTTCTTACGCCAGGCTGTCAAATTTCTCATCTATAAGTTCTCAAACTGTGGATTAGTTCATTTGAAAGAAAGTTATAAGTATTATCGGGGCCGTTTTCCAAAATTTCATTATTGCTTTTCATTTGTCCACTATCTTTAAAAATATGAAAACACAGAGAGTGTATTTACCGTTCTTTCGCTCTCTTTAGTTTTTTCAGATGACGTTTCTCCTTACATTCTGCAACAGTATCTCCAATTGGATTCTACATGTCCAAACAATGCCCTTATCAGTTGAGAAATGACAAAAAGAAATCTCTTTTCTAACGGGAAATCGAACCACGTTCTTCCGATTGCTGATCGAATAGTGTATCAATTAACCTACCAGGAGACACGCCCAGATTCTGTGTATATGGTGTGTTCCTCTGAACCGGTTAAATTTTACTGATGTCGAAAGCAGAGGCATTCCACTTCTTGCTGCAGTTTTGAGTTGAGAAATTGTCTGCAAGTCACTTGGTACGGGATAGACGCTAAACATAAGCGGGGTTCGGATTACAACTAGAATTCAAATAAAATGTTGTAAGTAGCTTTTCGATGTAGTCGAATTTAGAATATTAATCGATTAATCGATTTGAACGTTAATACTACTATTAGTATACATAATCAGAAGAACTGAAAGACAAGTACGTTATTGTAGACTTACTTTCACATATTTACTACCACGAAGAACGTAAAATATTTCGAAACATGGCTTAAGCAAGTAATATTTTTTTCTCCCGTTGTTATAGGTACAATATTAGAAGAGTAAGTCGATACCACGTCTACGACTTCATGGGCCGCGGTGGCTCAGTGATAGAGCTCTCACCTCTGGTGCTTGGGGTTCTCGGTTCGACCCCTTGCTCACGTCATGTGGGCTTTGTGGTGAACAAACACCGTATGCGTGTTTTTTCTCGGGGTTCTCCCATTTCCCCCCACTTTCTTCATTCCACCAATTCTCCCATCATCCATCCGGTCTGAGCCAGAGTTGCCTAAGGCATAGAAGCTAAACTCCAATTCAAATTATGGCTTTCATGAGGCCCTCTTAAATGAAATACGTGTTATTCCATCTAATTACGGACTTACGGTGTCCTTAACGAGGCAAATATAATCCAATGAAACGTTTTGAACATGTTGTTGCATTTTAATAGATTCGATAAATCGATTTCATACGTTTGATGTGCTAATGGAATTTTAAAATTAATAGGCTTAATTGGCCAATTAAATCGACGCCCTTAGTTATAATTTACATACCGGTATTATAAGTCCTAGGCCTACTCCAAAAGTTACAGTAAATTTGTCAACTTTATAAATTGCCTCATGACATAGAATATCTCGGCGTCCGACACCGGTAGAGGTTACGTGTTCAGATGATACCAAAAGAGCATATCTTATTTCTATATCTTCATTGTTTTGCCTCGTAGCTTAGTGCAGTACCCGACACCTGGGTTTGATTCCCGACTAAGATGGTGGCCAAGTTTTCTGTGCGGTTCAAAACTTGTATTCACAGGCAAAGGTATTATTATCTAGTGGCTTAACCAGTTTTTTCTTATAACACACTTTATTTTAATTTCACAATGGTTCATCGTGTCCTCAAATCTTGCAATGTTAATTTATTTCCCGAAGTTGTACAATGATGACATTTTGCACAGCGACGTAAGTCGGTCGACAATAGAATATTCCATTGTTACTTTCATATATTTATATATTTAAAAGCATATTTTTTTTAGTTAGAACTTCTTTATCCTAAGATAAATACTAGCCCGCAACGATGTTGTGTTTGACTAGTTGCAGAATACTTTAGAATTTCGGTGATAAACAACCAGCTTGAGAAAAAAGTATCCGAACACTGAAATAATAACAACAACAACAACAAATAATAATAAATTAAAAATATACTTTTCTTAAACAATTCGTACTAAAAAGTAAAAAATAATGTTGTTTATGCTTGACTAAAAAGAAAAGCATGGGGCGCGCCAATTGGAGAATTTATAAAGTGACTGTATATGAGAGCGTGCCCCATGATTTTCTTTTTGGTCATGCATGCATAAATTATTTTTTACTTTTTAGTACAGAGCTGACAACTCTACACCGCTAAAACATGTCAAGAAATAGTAACAGATGGTTCATGGATTCTCCTGGGGTAAAATATTCCGGAGGTAAACTAGTCCCTCATTCGGATCTCCGGGCTGGGACTGCTTCAGGGGGCTCTATGAACAGGATTAAGAAAGACCTTAGAATAGAAACGTGGAACGTACGAACATTATACCAAACGGGCGCTCTTCAGGTGGCGGTACGAGAGACCGAGAAGTACGAGCTAGACATATTAGCGATACAAGAAGTTCGGTGGGAGGGCAAGTACACTTTCTACTACGGGGGAACACAGTCTCACGATTTCGGAACAGGGTTCCTCATTAAGAATAGTATCCTTCAGGCAGTTCAGAATATAGAGTTCATAAACGAAAGACTATCGTACGTTACGATACGTACTCGATGGGGTAACACGGTTTTATTAAACGTCTATGCTCCGACCGAGGTGGCTACTGATAACGACAAAGATATATTCTACGATGAGCTAGAAAGATTGTTTGACCGATTACCGAAGTATAATTCGAAAATTGTGTTGGGTGATTTCAATGCAAAGGTAGGGAGGGAAGAAAAATATAGACCTACTATAGGCAAATACAGTCTTCACGAAAAGACCAACAACAATGGAGAAAGACTGATAACTTTCGCGATTTCGAAAAACTTACTGGTAAAGAGCACGTACTTTGAACACAAATACACATGGGTATCTCCGGACGGCAAAACTCTCAACCAGATCGATCACGTATTAGTAGACAGACGAAGACACACCAACATAATGGACGTTAGGTCGTACAGAGGAGCGGAAGGTGACACCGACCATCAATTAGTGATCACAAAAGTAAGGGAAAAGTTATGCATCGCGAACAGAGAAAGCAAGGGATCAAAACAACTGAAATTCGAAGTGAAACTATTAAATAATCCGAGCATAAGAGCAGATTACCAACTCGAACTCTCAAATAGGTTCGAAATCCTAGCCGACTCGAGTAATAATAATGATGATATTAATAATGAAATTGATGTAAGTAAGATGTGGGAGGCAATTCGTGAAACAATTAAGAGCGCAGCGAAGGAACGCGTAGGTGAGAAGAAACAACAGAAAAACAAACCTTGGTTTGATGAAGAATGCATTAAACTTCATGAGGAACGATAACAAGCAAGGCAACGATGGCTAAGTAATAAAAGCGAAGCAAATACCAACCACTACAGTAACGCGAAACGAAACGCCACACTAGGGTTCAGAAACAAAAAGCGAGAATATCTGACGCAGAAGATTCAG